>JAZHYW010018974.1:0-22452 GCA_037355805.1 Ixodes ricinus | reverse complement strand
ATAAGTAAATAAAACGGGTTTGTGTGGCAAAAAGAACACTTTTCTCAATTTTTATATGGCCAATAAAAATGTTTTTGAACACTGCGAATTGCGCTGAAAACGAAACAGCGTAATGGGCCAGCCTCGTCGCGAGTGGTGCGTTGTTCGTGTTGCGTGCTTTCCTGCGCTGAAAAAGACGTATCTAGATCCGTAGAAAAATTATCGTGTTCAATGGCAATGTATAATCTGCGCACCGTTGTGATAAAGCACAAACTATTCCGCCTTAGTAAAACACCATACGATAGAATTATACGATGACAAAGCATAATGTCGCTGACAGCTAAATTCCCTACGCAAGCAGCATGCACATAATGCTTGTGGCACAAAAAGCGGAAATGCCACAGAAAACACTTACCTTCCCCCACTCCCAGGATAGCATTATTTTTATACTCCTTATCTGATAGGTCCCAAAATGGGGCGCTTCTCAACCTTGTTAATGAGCATTTCATTGAATTCACGTTTGTCAACCATCGCACGGGCAATCGGCACACAAACAAAATCGCAGTCAAACCGCCAAAACCAGAAGCGGTTTCTTGCAGAATCGTGTGACGGTTCGAGCGACCTCATTGGGCGAGAGCCGCTTGGAGGCCTCGACGCGCGCAGCTTTTTCTGGGTTGGCTAGAGAGAAAGAGAGAGAGAAAAAAAAACTTTATTTAAGAAGTGAGGTTGTTGCTTCGTTCTTGGGTAGTGCCCTCAGTCCAGGGCTCCGTTGGCTTCTGCTATACTCTTGGCCCGTTCAATCAGCCGTCGTTGGATCCGCGAGCAAAAACGCTCCCATGCTGTCTGTGGGCGCTTTTTGGAAACCGGACCTACGTCGCCCCTACAACTCACCATAACTTGGCATATGGCAAAGACTACGGCCCCAGTGAGCCTATCAGCGCGTCGGAGCGAGTCACGCTGACAAATTTTTGTCCAAGCGCTTTTTTCCTACGGAAAGCGGTCACGTGTTTCTCACCACCACAGTGATTTGCTTCAAGCGGCCTTCGCACTCACTCACAGCCACACGAAGACACAAAAGGAGGTGTGGAGGCTCAGCAGAAGACGAGGTCAAAGGAAGTTGGACAAAGCAGCTAATCTCCCTGCTGCTTCGTATGGTCACCTGCACTGCAAAGAGAGGGTCGCGAAATAAGACACGTCAGGACTTGCTTTGCGTAGGTACAAATTTGAGTGCCTGAAACTGCCACTCGTGCCTGCTTTGGTGTGGACTGCGAGATCACAAAGCAAATTCTAACGCCGTCGAAGCACGGGTCAAATCTAAGACGATGAGAGCATAAAACAAGAGACGGGTTTCACGCGTACCAAAGAAAAAACCGAAAAAAAAGCCTCGGTACACTTTAGTAAGTTACAGGTCAAGAAGGTAGCGGGAAATGCACCTCAAAGGGATTCATATGTCTCCGCCACCTCCGCGGGCTACGGCACCTTCGTCGGAAGACAATTCTTGACAGGGCAATCGTAGCAGAGCAAGTGGTCGCGTAGGGCAATTCGTCATAGGGCTATTCGTCGCTAGTGCATCTAATAGAAAAACGGCTTTTATTTTGTTTATCTTTTTTAGGAAAGTTTAAAACGAACTTTTCAAGGCTTACAGCTTACCGGAATTCGGAAAAGGGGCGGGGGTGGGCATGGAACATGTATATGTATAAAAGATGAAGTTCAGAAGCGTTCCAAGAAAAGTTAGAACACTGCCTCATTGTCCACGTTCTATTTGGAGTTCTGGAAAGGTCGGAGGCTTTTCTTCTAAACATGCATGTTGTGTAGGGTGACCACCCAACCCGCGACTCGCGGGACTGTCGCGCATTGAGGGCTCGTTTCCTGCGTCTTGCGAGAAATTCCCAAATCTTCAAAATGTCCCGCATTTCACACTGTCGTAAAATTCACTCCGCAATTCATGGTGCTGCCGAACAACGGGGCACGGGGAAGCGCGGAGGTCGCTGGCAATCGTGTGAATCAAAATGGTACGCCATTTTCTATCGAAGCATTGCGGGAAGCGACCGCCATTCTTGCAGGAGATCCGACGCGCATCCGCCCTTGTGGCTTTCCCTTTGGTGGTAAAATATTGCAAAAACATTTCCTTGCCAAAAGTTTAAATATAAAATATTGGAATTATTTTCAAATCGCTCTATCAAAGCGAAAGGGTTGCTGTAGATTTGTTTTTGTGAAGATTGCCACATTTGCAAAGGTCGAAGAAGAACATGAAGTTCAAAATTTGTGTAAGACCATGTTGATAAAAGTAAGCGTTGACAGGAATCAATAACCCGAAAAGATTCACATGTTTCTTGTTTGCATTTGACGCATTAAGCTCTGGTAGAGTTGATTTTTATGTTTTCAACTTCGACACATTTAATAACATGTTTGGCATATACAAAAATATATCAAGTGAGAGTGGACAGTTACTTGATACCTTAATTGCTGCAATAAAATTAGCAGGTGTATGAACAGTACAGGATAATAAATGTGTGAACAGAGCCTCGGTTCGTTGTGTGACTGCTAATAAATTTACTCTGTTTCCCCCGCCCCCTTCCCGACTAGCAGGAAGGTGGCCATCCTAATGCTGTGCGTTGTATCCCGCTTGGGTAGTTGACGATACTTTGTCCGGTTTCTATACTATATTCACCCTTAAGCTGACAGTGCACGAGAGGCTGCGTGCTCGTCGAGCCAATCTTATCACTCAAGGCCGACACTGTGAGTGGTTCAGCGAACAGGACCGATTGCGCTATTAGCGAATTGCCTTATGACGAATTGCCCTATGCGCCGAATCGCCCTGCTACGAGTTGCCCTGCTACGAATTGTCCTTCGACGAATAGTCCTACGGCCCACCTCCGCATCCGATAGTGACCCATCGTTTCCCGAGAGACGTCGCGGACGAACGCGGGGAGGAAGGTCTTGCCTTCCTGTAAATATTTTCCTTATCTTTCGACTTTGAATTACCGTTGTGAAGCCACGAGAGGGAGATTAGAGTTTGTCCCCTCCGATTGGAAACAAATACGACTTCCGGGGGTTAGGTTCCCTCTCCTATGAATACAAATGTCCCTTTTTTTAAAAAGGGAGGGTCGGAGACAAGTTGGCTTCATCATAGCCAATATCTACCCATTGAAGCGGAACCATGGGGCGTTTCCAGTGAACTATTTTTTCGACTGCGGAAATATTTAAGAAGGGCGCATCACGTTTGTGGGACGAGCTTCTCCTACCTTCTTGACTTGTAACTGACTATAGATATTTTGGTGTCACCACGCAGATATAAGAGTCGCCTACACCTCGCGGGGCCACTTTCGACACTTTCGGCGCTTTCGATTGTCTTGTGGAATTTTGTCTTCAGAAATACACACAAAAATAAAATCTCAGTGACGGTGCCAAAGTAGTGCGAGGCCCAGACAGGTGAGTTTGTAATACCTGAAATGAGGACACCCCAGTTTGTTCAAGGCTTCAGCGCTGGAGGTCTTCCTCGGGTTAAATGTAAGCAGATTCCGTTTTGCCTAATCTTGTTTTTATTTTTCTAACGTCGAATTTTAGGCGGTTAGGAAATAGAAATACCTCGCCGGCATAGCAGATTCACGCCACGGACACTCTTGACACTCAACCACAAACGGCGTCGTGTACGGTATGTCAGGATGGCGTCGGCGCGACCCATCCAATTTTTCACAGATAACAATAAGAATAAATTGTATTTATGCATCACATCCACGAGTGAGAAGGAGACCGAGGAGAAAGCTGCATAAATGCAGCTTGACGAGTCCTCGGTCCCCCCCTAGAATCAGCAGCATTGGCAGCTCACAAAGAACACAAAGTATGAAAAAAGAAAGATACAAGCTCAGTTAACAAAAATAGCGAAATGTATCAGACAGACAATCAAAATATGACACTGAAGAATGAAGCAAGTTCAACTCTAA
The DNA here is from genome assembly GCA_037355805.1 of Ixodes ricinus. NCBI lineage: Eukaryota > Metazoa > Arthropoda > Arachnida > Ixodida > Ixodidae > Ixodes > Ixodes ricinus. The sequence goes on along the minus strand of JAZHYW010018974.1, from coordinate 18,529 downwards.
CAATTCAATAACAAGGTTATGATTTTCACAACAAAAGTGGACATATTCCGAGATATAAGAGAGCATGATAAAGCACATGTTATATAAATTTTTGATAACTTATAAGCTTATGGCGAACAGACATAATAACTATACATTCGTCAGGACACTAGAAACATTGATGGATCAAAGTCATCAAATTAGACGCTTAGAAAAGGATCGGATTTCTTTCGATGTTGATGTCTAGGAGTTCCATACTTTGACTGTTCAAATAATAAGAAGGTTGGGCAGTACATTCGATAACATCTGCTCACCGTACGTTGTTCTGCAATTTGGCACTTTCAAGTATTTTTATGTTGCGAGTTGAATATACCGGCAGTCTCCTCGTCAGAGATGCTAGTTTGACAAGATGACAAATATTGTTCATGACTTTTGACTTGTAACTTAGGCATAAACGGTATTTATATAAACTATACACATGCAATACATTCAAACTTTCGAAAAGAGATCTGCTAGAGGTGATCATAGGGAGCATTACTGATAATTCGTACTATTTTTTCTGGAGCACAAGTATCTTACATGAACAGTTCACTCAGTGCAGCTTTCACTAACAAAATAAATTCCCGCTTTGCTGTAATTTTAATATTTTTGCTTAGTTCGACTTTTCCAGCATCGGTTGGAATCAAAATGTAAGTATGATTAGACATCACTCGTTGATTGTTTATGCTAAATAGAAAATCTATATTCTTCTAAGTCCACCTCAAAAGGTTCATTTAGCTAAGTAGGATGGGCTAATTGCACTTTAAATTTACTTAAATTATGATCATGAAATACCTTAGAGGAGGCATTCGAGAAAAGGTTCGAGTAAAATTGATCGCTCATTTTGCAAGACCGATCTAGAACAGAGTCGAAAGCAGACTGAGTGCCTAACTAAAACGTTCAATCTTTTGTAGTCAGATGACGTCTGCGCAAAACTATCCCCCCCCCCCGCCAAAAAACAACAAAAAACGAAACGATTAAACGATAGCGTTCAGAAAATTTCTTAACTTTTTATTGATGGCGCAAAAAAAATCTCTCATTTTTTTTCCAGCAGAGGGCGTACCAGCAAGATCTTCAGTTGAACTTTTTACCCTTAGCCAACTAAGAAAAAACAACCCTGGGCGGAAACTTGAACGTTTTATCAACGGTTGGCGTCAGTTCGATCTCTGATACACAATTTCAGCGCTTAACCTTTTAAGTCAACAAAGAAAAAGCAACCCTGGGCGCATAATTGAACGTTTATCTACGGATGGCGCCAGTCGCGATTTCTGACATACAACTCCACGCTTATCCTTTTTAGTCAGCTAAGGAACGACAACCCTGGCGGATACTTGCACTTTTTACCAACGAATGGCGCTATGCTCGATGTTTGGACACAACAACACCATGCTTAACCCTTTTAATCAACTAAGAAAAAGCAACCAGTGGGTGCATAGTCTAACTTTTTACCAACGGATGGTGCAACACTCGCCTCCACACTTTAACATTTTACCCACAGATGGCAACGCGAGATGCGTCAACCATAGCAACGCTTTGCAACCCACAGAATTTAGCTCGACCATATACTCGCTACGGAACCAGTGCGCCGTGTGCATGATGCGAAAATGCTCGCCTCCTGAGATCAACGTCCAGGTTTGATTCCCACCGATGTACTGTCACTTTTTTCTGCGAGAAAAAGTGGACACAACAAGACCTGACGTCAAGTAGGCACCCTAGAAAAAGTTTAACACTGACGTCACGTGGTCACGTGTGCACCCCCTCCCCCCACCACGCCACCCCCCCCCCCGAAAGTTTAGGACCCAGTAACCACAGACATTCGGGGCCTCGAGCCCTGACGCCACATGGTCACGTGGGCACTCCCCTCTTGCGCCGCACCTGCCTTACACCCGAACTTTACGAGCACCCGGAGGGCCGTGGGAAGATCTCGGACGCCACACACCGCAACAGAACCTAAGTCAGCGGCAGGCGCCGGCGACGCCTACGTGACCGGCATGACAAGGTGACGTCGTTGGCGCGTGCCGCGTACGTGACCTGAATAAATTAATTGTCTAATCTGTTAATAAATATCTACTACTAATGTGCATTTGACACTGTAGTGAGCTTCCGATTTCTCTCCCTCTTACAGTGTTCAAAGCGGATCAGGACCTGGGTGGCATGGGGAATCGAAATTGAGACGCGATGGTTTGTCGGTAACAAACCACAGCTAAATTTTATGGTTTCTGCTGACCCAGTTTTGTCTGCGATAAGAACATGTCTAAATTTATATGCAGAGACGCTGTAACAACAACGCCTTGGGACGTCTCTCCCGAAATTCGCAGGGCATCAAAACTCCCCTTATCGCCTGATTGCCCTATATGTTAAAAAGTGAGATAGAACTACTTGTGTATTCCGTAACGGTGCTGAAAAAATGTATGAACGTGAAAAATGTTTACTTGGTATAATACTCGGACGCGAAAACACGAGAGCTTGCTGGCTTAAAAAGTACAACTGTCGTTCTTTTTTAACTTTTTTTTCTAGTTACTTTGAAATTCTTTTGGATGATCCTCAGCTACCCAAGAACGGTCCACACCAGTTTGTCGTCACACGGCAGCCATTTTAGTATTCAAATAAGGTGGGTAACAATGCAATAATTTGCTCGCTTGTTTCGTGCTCTGCTATTTTTAATATTAAATACGGTAAAAATATGTAAAAAGGATTTTTTTCTACGTCGTGAGAGTGTTCCGTGCGAAATCAGTGTAGGCAGCTCTAAAGTTCTAGCTCTCTGTTGGTTTTATAGACATGGTACGTAACGCGTTACAAGTAACGAGTTACTTGTACCTAGTTACTATTTCCGGTAACGAGTAACGTATTTAGTTACTTTTTCAACTAAAGGAACGAGTAACGGTATTTAGTTACTTTTAAGGCCAAGTAACGAGTAACGGTATCTCGTTACTTTTGAGGAGTAACGTGTACAACACCGCTTAAACGGCCTTGTTTTTATTCTAGCTTTTAGTACGTGCCTATTGCGACAAAGGCAGATGGAAAACCCGAAAAACAAATGAACAGTATGACAATACAGCAACATATATCGCTGAAAACGTCAGTCGAACAGTTGGACTGACGTGTCCAGCGATAAACGTTGCTGTACAGCTGGGAATGTCCTTCACCCAGCGAGCACAATCAGGTTCGTTGGTTGAACTTTCTGGAACCGGGCACTGACCGAATGTAAACCTGAAGGTTGCAAACACGGGAGGGCACATAACCCATTACCTGCTGTCCTCAATGAAGGCGCAGTTCTTGAAGATTCACCAGCTCTTCCTGAAACACAACACTGCCGTTCCTTCGAGCGCGCTCAGTAGAACGACGTCACGGAAATGTATTTTCAAGGAAGCGGGGAAACATAACAGATGAAAATTTCGACAGGCAGCTGCTGCTTAATGGCAACGACTACTAAAAATAAAAAATAAACCATGAAACAAAAACAGTTATGTATTTGGTCTTCAGCAACGTGAATGCAGCAACTAGTTACTTTTTAGGTAACTCACGCGTTCCTTTGGAAAATCGGCAACGGTAATTATCCGGATACTTTAGTGATGAGTGACGAGTAACGGTATTTAGTTACTTTTTTGGGGTAACTGTACATGTCTGGTTTCATATATCTACTCTTATTTATTTATTTACTTATTTATTTTCTAAGCACTATGCCTTTGGGGGCCCGCAATCATATTTAAGCGTCTGCCCTTTTTGCTGGTTTCCACGTCTCTTGGGGATCGTGCAGCCAGCGGTCCCTCTCTTTTGCGCGCGCTTGGTGTGTGTCTCTGGCCAGTCAGCTCAGCGTAATGTGCGACGTCAGTGACAATAATGCGCGGCTGACCGGCTCTCGCGTTGTGGATGCAGAGGGTGGCGCTCGTTTCTGTTCGGAGGTAGGAATAAAAATGTCGGTCCCCTTTTTACGACGCTCGTTTCTATAGCGTGGGTTTTTATCTCAAGTGACGCACAGTACCGCCTTTCGAAATCGTACTTGAGGCGAACCGATTGAAAGTCAGGTTAGCATTTAATTTGGTCAGCACTACACGTTCAATGAAGACCTCGGACGGCGATGCAAATACGTGTTGCTCCCCAAAGTGTGTCCAAGGTGCGCGGTGACAATTGGAAATGGTATTCAAGGCCCGCGACCGTCGGTTGGTAAAATACGTGCGTTAGATCCACTTATTCAGTCTAATCATTTTCGCCAACGTCTTTTATCTGTTTCGACAAATGACATGGTCGAGTCTATTGATAACCTTAGTAGACTTAACTCACGGAGTGTCGGGGCTTTAAATAAATTTGCTTCGGTTATGTGAACTATTTCTTTTATTTTAATTTATTTGGAAATATTGCCAGACACCTCGACGGTGTCCAAGGCGTGAGCACGGTCCAGGCAAGTACACCGTACAATGTAGACACACAAAGAATACCATAACAACAATAAGCTAAATCTGCAATACAACCCAAAGGGACAAGAGCATGCAAATAATTTAATAAAAAAGCGAGCAACACTCGAACATATTCGCACACAAATCCTCCCCCCCCCCCCGCCGCCGTGATAACAGCTGGGGGAGGGAGGAAAATTCCAGGGCTCACAGCGTGTCACGTACGTCCATGCCCGAGGCAAGCCAGTGAGCAGCGAGGCTGTGATCACGCAGAGTGCACCCAGTGCGTCACGTAGTGCACGTTAGCGTTCGCGTCGTTGCGTATATGTAGGTTCAGAGTTTTCGGTTTAAACCGATAAAAACCGATAAAAGTACGCCAAATCCAGTTTCGGAAATTCGGTTTTAACCGAAAAAGGTCAGTTTGTAGGTTCAGCGTTCTCGACTTAAACCGATAAAAGTACGTCGAATCCATTTTCTAAAATTCGGTTTTAACAAAAAAGTCACTTTGACCTTCCAGTCGTACAGCAGAGCCGTGACGAAAAAATGGAACGACAGTACGCCATCACGACGTTTTGGTTTAATGTGAGCATCATCGATCGGAACGTGAAGTCCGAAATGCCCCATGACTTCGCCATGTGCGAGCGTGTTTTCAAACTCGTTGTAAGGAAGACTGACTTGCTGCTAGCTCTGCATGTTGTGTTGTGCTTCAAAACGTCGCACCGTGTCTCTTTTGGTGGTCACATTTGGTTGATTTGCCCATTTTGGCTCAGGTAGAGCCTCACCTCCTCAGCCTGCGAGTGTCCAGTGTTAGCGTTGAGAGGGCATACTCAAAGCTCAGGGTCATATTAACAGGAAAGAATGAGTGCGGATCAACGAGGAGAACCTGGGAAAGTACATGTGTGTTTACTATATTAAGATCACGTAATCCTGATGTACAAAAGGTGAAGTTCCATGTTTTTTGGGTATAGGTTTTATATCTGAATTGATTGTACTTCAGTGTTTTTTTTCCTTATTTCTTTACAGTTGCACACATTTGCCAAATAAAATGTTCATTCCTTTTTAAATGTATCTGTGCCGTTATTCTTTAAGTGATCACAAATATCAGAGCTATAGGACATCAGATCCGGTGTCCGTTAGTGTTTATTTTATATTTATCGAAGAAAACGATAAACTTTTGTGGGAATGCATAACACACCGAAAAAAAAAACGAAAATTCACTTTTAAATTAAGCACCGAAAAAGTACGCCGAACTTTGAAAAATAAAACCGAACACGCGGAACCCTACGTAGATGTAATCCTTTTCTCAGATGCAGTGTATATAGACAACAATAACAAATATACTATATTGGACTGTATCATGTGTCAGATTACCAGAACAACTATAAATAACTGTTCGATGAAAATTTATGTCAACAGTTTCTTGTTAATGGTATACAGTACCCAGCAATTAGGAGCACAGCGTAAGGAAATCAATTTTGGATGCGGCGAATAAAAATTGTCGCACACAATCTACGTGCCGCCGCCGATTTAAGAGCGAGCCTTGGCATTTATATCACCCCGCTCCACGTTAAAGCTGTGTGTAACTTTAGGCAAAAAAAAATCATGAAATTGGCCACAACTGTTTGTTTTGAGCCTCGTGCTTGTAGACGATGTTGCAAAATAATTTGTTTATTCGATACATACATGAAGATAACACAAAAAGTCGATTCTTTCTTTTTCCTTATTGAGCTCATGATTCGTTTCTACACTCAAAATTGACCTCGACTTAGTTCAAAACTGGTGTCTAACAGGTAGATGCCGCTTAACGTCTGCAAATGTAACTGCATGCGCTTCTCTCGTTCCTCTTTCCAAACCTCCACTGCTCTTACTCTTAATGCTATTCCTCGTCAAGTTATTGATGCCTATAAGTATTTCGGCGTCCTTTTCACTCGAAACCTCTTGGGAAACCCAAATTAACTCAGTTGTGAATTCAGCAAACAAAGCTTGGGTTTCCTTCGCCGCAATTTTAGATCATCCCCTCCTAAACTAAAACGGCTCTCTGCATCTTTCCCCAGTCCGGTCTAAGTTAGAGCACGCATCACCTATCTGGCACCGCCATCATGCTACATTAACAGACTACATTGAATCCTGTCCAAAACCGTGCTGGCACGTTTCATTAAGTCCGATTACTCACTTTTTTCTAGTATATCCCAAATAAAATCAAATACTTCTCTCTCATCGCTTTCTTTTCATCGAAACATCTTCCGTCTCTGCATGCCTTCTGCATAAAGTTTTTTTTTTTCATTCACCATCTCTGAATCAGTCTTTTCTCTCCCCACCGTCTTATCTTTCTTTCAGACTCGATCATTGCAATAAAATAGCCCGCCGCAGTATCCTTCCACAGCGTACTAGCATACCTCTCTTCTGGAGGCCATTGTGGACTGGAATGACCTTCCCAAAGACATGGTCATCATCCAGGTCTCTATCAGGTTTCAAGAAGCAGTTTTTACCATTGTTCATGGCACCCACTCCCCTCTTCAACGCCTTATGGCCCTGAGGGTATTGTAAATATATAGAGTGTTTCTCTCATATTTCTTTCCGGGTGTTCACATACCAAGAAACTGTATCCGCTTTAGCTGAATACGTTATGATTATTTGGTAACCGTGGGCGATTCCAACGTTTGCTACAACCAAAAAGCATACAGCTAGGTTGCGTATATAGCATCGCGAGACCGTCCCTTTAGGAAGAAAAACCTGCGCCTTTCAAACGCCCCATCGCAGAAACGCGAACTCCGAGGCGCTCGCTCTGTGTTGAACATAAACAACATGGCAGCATGCCTAATCAATCTGCTGACCTGTATTTACACACTAATATAAAATAAAGAAACAGAGACAGGAACCACTTCACTCTGTGAAAGTGGATGACCAGCGAAGCTGATTAGCACGCGACACAGGCAGCCGGATGCAGACGTACCTTCCACCATGGTACGGCGAAACTAGCGCTGCTAGGCGCTGCGGCGGCCCCACGAACTAGCTCTGGGTTGTAAAGTACTTGCAGTAGGGCGCCATCGCGCCAGCGACAGCGAACAGCGATCATCTACGTCAGCCTGCTCACTCTTCTCCTTCCAACGCCACCTCCTCTCCTGTAGTTTTTTTCGGCCGTGTTTTTTTGGTATGCGTGTTTTATAGTAGGAAACAGCGCGAAAATTAGACGAGGACGAAGAACATCCTGGACCGAGCGCCTCCGTCCCGTGTGACCTTCTTCGTACTCGTCTGTTTTTTTGCGTTGCATCCCATGATGTATTCCCAACTGCCCAACTATTCATTCCTCTGCGTGTGTTATCGGCGTGCGTGTACGATGATGTGTGGTGATGCATGTTGAGATTTGGCAGTACGGCGCGCTTCGTGCGTCTGTGTTAAAGCAACGCCTTTTACACTGTAAACACGGACGTCGCTTTGATACGGACATCTGTGTTTGCTGTATTGTTATCGACGCCTAACAACAAGCACACTGCAACAACCTCGCCAAGGAAACGCCGTAAAACCGGAAGATTGAATCAGATGTATTTTATTTGAAGTGATTTCTCGTTCTAAAATGCATAGCTATTTACAGAATTGGAGAGAAGTTTACGGAATACATAAACAATGAATAAGCCATGCTATTATGCCTAGATCAAGAGCATAGATATACAAACATGTAAACATGCGACATCATATAGAAATAATCGCGTTCACTCGGCCTCTCGCCATCTTTCAATTATTATTTACATATGTACTTTATTACCACATACGTCTCAAACAAGCAGTTTTCACAAATAGAACACCTCATTTATTTAAGCCCTTACCCACGACATCTCGGTACAGCATTTACAAATACATTACAAATTACTGTTTATACCCTATAGCGCCCGCAACTAGTCAATCACGACGAAAAAAGCCTCCTAAAACTCCAGTGCACAGCATCTCGAATTTTGCTTTTATACAATGCATGAGACCCAATGAATGAGCAACCTTAAAAGGACGATAGATACGATGATGCAGGGAAGTATGTACAGGATTTTAAGTAACGAATACATGCAGTACCACGTTGCACGCAACCAATAAAAAAAAAACTCACACCTCGAGCAAGGGGCCAACAGGCCGTAACAGTATCGGCCCGTTAAGGCCGCCTACTCACGTCACGCGCCGCAATCCGTGTGCGTATTGCAGATATCCCCCAGTCACGCTGGTGATAATCTCAGCTTTGTGCAGAAATGCATCATATTACGCCTCTACATTACGGCTATTTCTGGGCAACCAGGGGCTCGAGATTCTCAAAAAAGGTACGTGATATGGCAATGCACTTCAAATGGAAGAAAATTGCTATCACTACCTAAAAACCCTAATGCACGTTTGAAAACCGGCTGACCTGGAGAGACGAGGGCCTAAGCACCGGATTCGTCACCAGACCGATGGGCACGCAGTATTCCCTGGGATTCGCGTCTTTCTTTGAACTCCTGAAGACAGACACGGCGAAATGTCTCGCCGCAGGGACGATCGCCCGTGGAGTTTGCTCAACGGCAGCAACTTGAATCCCCGGTGAAATTCTCGAGGCAGATCAATTTACTGGCCTATCTGAAAAAGCAAACAGGAAAAAGAAGAAAAATAGCGCGGCATAACTTAACGCGTTCACTTCTTTCAGCATCGCGCGCACGAAGTGTTCTAGTCTCACCTGTCGTCCGTCGCAAAACAACAAAAAATACTCGCAGTCCGGCAGGTTCATGGCCGTACGCTGGCGCCACTTTGCTGCACAGTAATATCCATAGACAGCAGCCATCCCGCCGAACTCAAAGCTGAAAGAACCATCTAACGAGCAGACCCCCGCCGCCGAAGGTTTCGGTTGCGCTCGAGCGTTTCGCGCACGCCGCACACCGTTCGCCCAGCCTCGCCCGCACGCGCTTCGAGAGATCAAACAAAAATAACGGTCGATAACGGATCTCTCCCTGAACGCCCATGATTGGCTGAAAGCGCGCAGATTGATATTATATGGTGGCGAAGATAACCTATGCGACACGACACTCAAAACTACGGCGGTAAGACTGAGAACCACGTCTGGGTTGGAACGAATTAATGGATGTACGAAGACTTATTGTTAGACGTATGGAAGCTTCATGTGGCGCCACACTTCGGCCACCCGCGGAACCTCAGAGTTGCATACGGCTGACACAGGCCCGCCCCGTGGAGTCGGAGGATACTAGGCACGCGCGACGGGACTTACACCCGGCGGAAAGTAGAAACGCGCGACGGGACCGCCACCCCGGGAGAGCGGAAGGAGAGGAAACTAAGCACGCAAGCACTTGGAACGACGACAAAGAGAGGGCGGTGCGAGCATAAACTTGACCGAGGTAGGTCGCACAGCGGCAAATCTTTGGGAAACCTTTATTATGTACCTGAGAGTCTACTGATCATGAAAATTATGCCTCTTAACTAATCTACTGAATAGACCAACTGATAAATTGCCGAAGCATTAAAGATAATGCAGGAATGGTTTTGCACGCCCTCGCACGTGCCAGCGTCTGCAGCAGTAATTAATCTAAATCGAAAGCCTAAAACAAATGGCATCTTGCACCCGCGTTCGTCAACGCTTTATTTCGGCTGTTTTAGCCACTGCACACAAAAAATCTATCTAACGCTAGTCTTAAGAGCTTCGCTATAAAAACATGAGCCTCTCTTTGAAGTACTAGAAAACAGAAAGTATAAAACAGAAAGAGGACGAAACACAGACGAGTACATTCTTCAACTCACAACAAAGTTTGAAGTGGCAGCTGCAAACGTGCGAGTTTTTATCTTCACACCAATAAATGAAATGAAGAAACAAACATTAACCATCCCTGAAGTGGCATATGCAAACGCGAAAGCTGACTTGTATTTACCCACCAATAAAAAATAAAGGGACGAAAATTGGCTGACATCTCTGCCGCCACCACACTGATTCTTGAAGAAATGCGTTAGCATTTCGCACTGTAGTTGTAAACAACAAAGCATGGCGAATACAGCAACTCGGCATTTTTTCGCGGGGTGAATATTCCCGAAAATTCCTCTTCTCCCTGGTGCACCAGATCAGTTCAATTAGCATGTGCATGAAGGACCTGCGCGCTATGCGCGGAAAACGACAGAACCATTTCGTAGTTCTGCATACATGTTGTACATTGAGGGGGGACGAGAGCGTGCGCTTAGAGCCTGGTGACATATGGTATAGCGCGATTCAAACCAACGCGTTTTTGTGCGTGCGTAAGTCGTGCGCTTCTCGCAAATTGCGTATTTCGGTGACGTTTTTGTCTGTTTCCCGTGCGCTGTCTGATATCACAACCATACGCGATGGTTAGGATGTGCGCCTTTGGGTGAGAGGAGAGGATCTGCGCCAGACGGCGAAGAAACGCAGAGCTGGAACTAGCACCCTCCACCGATTGGCCGGGAGAGGAGCGCGCTCTACGTACGTGCATTTAGAGCGTTCAGAAAAGTCTAAATCATCCAAATTTCTTATGCGCGCACGGAAGGCGCAAGAAATCAGCGCGACGTCACGAAATACGGAATTTCCGGGAAGCTGCATGGCCTTGCGCGCACAAAAACGCGTCGGTTTGGATCGCGCTTCAGACGACTGGGCGTCAGAACGGCGGAGCTGGCGAAGAACGGAACCGCAGCCGGTCTGCGTACACAAATCTTCAAAGCCGGCGGCAGGAGCTTCCGAGGGCGTCCAAAGCGCAGCACGCCGGCCGCGGGATGTAACAACTAAGCAACCGAGGTGCAGTGGGGGACAATGGAGCTACGGCGTAATTGGGACGCAGGAGGGGCACTGCGAGGCGCCGTGTACGGGTGGCCCAAGGTGGGTCAATATATTTTGTAATGAGCCATTCGTAGACTGTCGACGCGAAGCGGCGCGAATGGTGGGCGGTGTGTGTGGGGATAAGGGGGAGGGGGAGAGGCGGGGGAGGTGACACGCATTCGAGTGATACACCCGCTGTCCTCCACTGAGGGGCTCCGAAATTGTCGAAAGGGGACGTCGCCGGCGATATTCGGCTGCTAGGTGTTACGTGAGGCTCTAACGCCATCCCGTGGCGGCGTTGCGAACTTTGAATACGTGTTCTCCAACCAGTCCAAGGTCAGCGCTTGTACCAGGCCACTGATGCTAACGTATTAAAACATAAATATGTCCTTCAAGTGGCAACTTCAAACAGCGGGAGTGCTTTGAAGGCTGAATTTACGATCGCCGTCCGCATTGTTTCGCCAGATCGCCCCAATACGCAGCTGCCGCTTCGTGGGGTGCAGTCTAGTAGAACAAAACCTAAAGAAACTTAAACGGCGACAACGCTTGATGTCGTTGCTGCCGCCGAAAACGGAACAGCGTTGGGCATGTCGGAGAACTGGGAGAACTTCGAAACGCGCGACCACCGCTGCCTCCTGCAGTCCCGAGCCGGACGCACAACGAGATCAAAAATGGCGGGCTCCTGTCTACTGCTGCTGCGCATGCGTCGTGAAAACTTCAGAAAACGCCCATTGCGAAAAACCGGCCATCGGAATAACAAGTTCGGCACGTTGCTCGACTGTCCCTGAGATGAATTTCTGTTTCCCCTGACTGGTTTCAACAGCCTAAAAACAAAAATAGTTTTTTTGGTGGGATTTGTGCTACTGCAGAATATACCTGTCTGGTCACTTGGCAAGACCACAAAGCCACGACCACTGACTGTTTTGGTGTGGTCAGAACGATAACATAACACGAACCTGAGACTCTGCGTCCTACTCGTAGGCCGCGACGCCACTGTTGTCGAGCTGCTTGTGTTTAAATTTGACCAGCACTACGACGAAAAAATTGGGCTCAAATAAACCCTAAAGTCACGTCCAGAATAGTGAATCACAGGTGTATTGCGCACCAAATAACTCAACCTTCATGCGATCAACGAAGCGCAGAACCAGTCAAGTGACCCTTAATTCTACGTCACGCGAGGAGCCGTCAACTGTCGCCGCTCCGATTCTCGGGGCTATCGCGCTTACGCTAGAAACCATCGCACATCACGCAGGTTGGCTAGAGACTATGACATGACTGTTCCTAATGACTAAAGTGAGCTTGCTTTGTTAGAGCAGTTTCTCGAAACAAGTCGGAGTTCGGATACCCCGCAACTCCCAGTTTCGGCTCGATGTTGGGCTGCGACCTCTTTTTGTTGTTTATCGACGTTGCCGCAGAGAAGACGCGCTCTCACTTTTTCATGTGTACGAGCCGCTTCTCATCTCCCGGATCAATATGCCGCGACCTCCCTTTGAATCGCAACCCATTGTTTGGGAAACCGTGACAAAAGGCGCACAAGCTGCGACCCTAAACATATGTCCTCCCCAACCCAGCACGGCCTCAGAACCAGAAGCACGCGATGCAGCGCTAGGGCATTAAACATGGCAGCCGCAAGGCGCTGCCGCCAAATAAAATAAGAAAAAAAGAACAAAATACATAACAATCAGTACTTGATCTAGACGAAAAATGCTCAGAGGGCAGGCGATCTCGTCGCATACTGTCAGGAATAGGAGCAATACATAGCCACAAAATCTAAAAGAAAAATAAAGGCTTCTTTTTCAACAATTTCACGTTGATACTGTGTTCCACTTCATTATCAATCGCCGACTTCGTGGAACAGATTTCGACGTTGAAGGTGACCACTGAAGAAAGCCTCGTATCCTTCGACGTCATCTCGCTATTCACAAGCGTCCCGGTTCCCCTGGCTGTCGCCACGGCCAAGAACGCCCTCGAGAAAGACCAATCCCTGAGCGAAAGGACAAAACTCAGCGTGGAGGAACTCTGCCGCCTGCTTGAGTTCTGCTTAAGCAGCACCTATTTTAGTTTCAAGGAGAATTCTTCAAACAGTCCAGTGGAACCGCAATGGGTGCCTCCATTTCCGTCACAACAGCGAACCTATGTATGGAAGCCATCGAGGAAAAGGCGCTGCAGTCATTTCACACGGCCCCCAAGGTGTTCTTGAGGTACGTAGATGACTGCTTTTGCATCCTGAAAACGTCGGAAGTGGACACGTTCCTTACCCACCTCAACTCCATTGAAACGTCTATACAATTCACCGTGGAGCATGAAAAGGACAATACCTTACCTTTCCTCGATGTGCTCGTCAGAAGACAAAATGAGGAGCTCCAGTTTTCTGTCTACAGAAAACCGACACATACTGGACGTTATCTCCATTTCCATTCCAATCACCCGGCCTGTCACAAAGCATCAGTGGTCAGAACGCTTTTATCCAGGTCAGAAAATATCTGCTCATCCGAAGCTGACCGTAAAAAAGAGGAACACACCATCTTCGCCGACCTACAACGTAACGGTTATACAAGCAGCTTCATCCGCCGCATTGCGCGTCATCAAGCCCGAGATCGCCGACACCTGCAACTCCCAGCAAGCACACAGACCCGTCCTACCTCACGCATCAGCGTTCCTTACATAAAAGGTACAAGCGAGGCGCTGGCACGTGTACTGGCCAAAGAAGGGATCCAGGTGGCCCACAAGCCGATGTCTACGCTTGGTAGACTCATGCCCCGTCCAAAAGATCGCCCGCCTAAGGAAAGAGCACAAGGCGTCATTTATAAAATTCCCTGCGCGGACTGCCCGGTCGCATACATCGGGGAAACGAAGAACTTTCAGGAGAGAATCCGCCAGCATAAGAACGATGTTCGAAAGTTCGACCATGAACGAAGCGCCGTAGCCGAGCACTGCGACGTCAAGGACCACAGAATTGACTTTGCCAACACCAGCATCCTGGCTGTTGAGACCCATCCTAGACATAGACTTTTTATTGAATCCTGGCACATACAAACGACGCCAGAAAACATAAATAGATCCCTCGGCACTCTGCCGACCGTCTACGTGAACGGACTTCGCCACCTCACCGATGCAAAACGATGAACACTGCCGTAGAAGAAGAAGAAAACAAAATACTGCTCCTCAACGGCCATAGCCGCAGTCAACCCCTGAAGAAGAGACCGAGCCGGTCTCGAAACGTAGGGTTCCGCCTTTAAACGAGGATTTGGTTGGTGTATATTTCATTTATTATTAATAAATCTTATTTAGAAAACCGGCGGCAATATGTTAACATTGGCGGCCCTGTCTCTAATATCAAAACAACAGAGTGAGGAGCACCCCAAGGCAGCATACTCGGACCACTGCTTTTTACATATACATCAATGGCATGTTTAACATAACACCACAGGAAACATTTATCATTTCCGCAGATGACACCATGCAGCATCTTTTATTCGGGTCAAAATCGTAATTAAGTACATTATAGAGACAGCATAGGACGTCTTACGAAATCTATAACTTCAGTCACACAAATAATCTCTTGATAAATAAAAACAAAACTAAGATTATTATATTTTTTAAAAAAAAATCTTACCCTTTCGAGCGATATTATTTTATACTCGTCCCCTATTAAAATTGTAAAAACGTTCAAAACTTTAAGTTGTTGTTTTCAAACATCATGTCTCGGACAGAGTACATAGATCATATTATTTTAAAACTCGCCTGTATCACTGGTTTACTTCACAGACATGGCGTAATACTTCCATCAAGTGTAAAGTTGTTTTTGTATAAAGCTTCGTTTGCTTCTCATTTGAATTATTGTAAAAAAGAGCATTACAAACTTGTGTGCAACGCGTCCTATGATTTTCGCACAGAATGTATCGAAATACACTGGGGGTAATGCAAAAGCATGAACATTGCAAATGCGGCTTGGCAAACAGTATAAACAGAAAGATTCAAAACAAATATTTTTTACTATCGTCAACATATCTCACAACAAACCCATTAGCATATTCCACTCGTTAGTGTGACTTCTGGATAGTGAACACACCGCGTACGGGTCACAAGTCTCAAATGATTGAAGAAAAAGCTTGACTTTATTGTTAAACACATTTATGCATACAAATATTGATATAGCGTCCATCAGTTCATGGAATCTCATTATAACCACTTTCTGTCAAGATAAACACTGTTCAGGCCTTTATTCTTCTGCTAACCCCTGAAGTGGAGAGATCTTACGTTATATAAATTTTTCATTGCGTATTGTTTTTGACTATTGCGTTTCTGTTTGGGGGTTATGCCCACTCACAACCCTCTTATTGTCGATATTGTCGGTGTTTTTTTTTCCTTTTTATTTTGTTTTTGTATCAAGAAACGGCCCTGTTTTATATATTTTTGACACCAGTCTGAGCCTCTTTACGGGCTGGGGACCACTCAATCTGCTTGCACAGCTTTTGTCCCAGCTCCCCACCCCTCCCCATATGTATATGGTGAATAAACTAATCTAACTATTATTATTAATATTATTATAAATAACGCAGCAGACTGTGATTTTCATCAGTCTTTTTATTCTTATATTACCAGCTTGCAACATACCCACCAAGAATCTTCGAAAGTAATTCAAGTACTTTTAGAGCGCAGCTCCTAGGGGCCTGTTTCCGGCTTGAGCGGCGTCGCCGTCGGCGTCGGCGTAACCACGAGGTCACGTGACCCCCAAGGTCACGTGACCCCTCGAGGTCATGTGACCCCCAGGTCACGTGACGCCCCCGATGTAAAGTGACCCCCTCCCCCAAGGTCACGTGACCCCCTGGTCACATGACCCCCTGGTCACATGACCCCCTGGTCTAATGACCCCCATCCCCGAGGTCACGTGACCACCCCAGGTCATGTGACCACCCCAGGTCATGTGACCCCCCTCCCGAGGTCATGGGACCCCCGCCCCCATGCCTTCCCTCCTCCTCAGGAGCTGCGCTCTAAACCGGCGTTACAGGGAGTTGTAAGCGGCTTTCATTTTTTCAAAGTATTTGCACTCTACTCAAGATAATTCATAGGAAGAGTAACCTAAATTATATTCTAAATACATTTTCGAATGGGTATTTTGTAGCTTATCCTAAATAATTTTGTTGAGCAATTGGCACAATACTGCCTTGCGACTTCGCATTTAGACCGCCGGGACTAATTGTTTTTCCTTTGTATTTAGACCCCTGGGACTGAACTTTGCTCCCCTGTATTTAGACTCCAGGGGCTAAAAGTTATCCTTTACATTTGGTCCTCAGCCACTAAATTTTTAATCCCTGCTGTTAGTCCTCTTCGACTCAATGCTGTACCTTACAAATTGCGCACGGGCAAGCTCGCGCATGTAGCTTTGACTGCAGTCTCAGCTTAAAGGGAACGAAGTGTCGTATACTGCAATCTCAAAAACAAAATGTTGCTGTTCAAGACGAACGTAACTTACTGCCTCGTAGATACACATCACATTCAAGGATGACTGAAGTCGTAGGTAGAATTCACGGTAAGGCAGAATTCCGAATCATGCACTTTCGTCGACGACGACTTAAACACTGGGACGTCTGTCCAAACCGATCGTGGTCCAAGTATACAGTTTACTGTGCCACCGACGGCTTATTGCCTGTTCGCAAGAGATTCGAATTCTAGTAGAACTGGCCCTATCAGTAAAACAGGTAAAACTGATCGCTCGACAAACGTATGAGACATAAGATACCCATAATAAAGTAACAAATGGGCTGCGTGAGTGCTGCAACGGCTCACATAAAATATGTGACCTATTGACAGACGAGCGCAATATTAAGTTTTAGTAAACCATACGCTGCGGGTTAAGACCTACGGGCATGTGCTCAATCTGGGCTTCAAAGTGACGTCAGGAGCTCCCGACAGCGATGCGAAACACTAGTGTACGGTCAAGTAAAAATATCCATTATGGGCAAGCGGCCCCTGCCATGGTCTTCAAAACACAAAGAATAAGCAATTAGTAGAATTGGCGTTTCGCTCGTTTTATGAGCTAACCGCATGCGATTGAAACTCACGGCTCTTTACGATATCATAGACGAAGTCAGCACCCACGTTGACAAAATTATGAGAGCCTGGCGCGCGTTTTGCCAGCTCGAGAACGCGCTCAATCTGAAGACACCTTATGAAGCCGCAGAGAATGAGTACACCGTAAACAGAAGTACTTCGACATACCTTTATCCAGTTTCATTGTCTTCTGACTTCAGAACAGGTAACATATAGGGCCGCAGCATCGCAAATCCAAACCGGATCCCGCAATCCTGCCGATGCCGCTTGGAGAGAGCAAAATGGCGACCAAAAGCAATTCGGACTGTCGGAAAGGGAGACGACGCAGCGCCGGAACGCCGGTCGAGTGACGTACACACTCAACATCACTACACCCTTCAGGGTGTCAATGGCTTGTCCTATAACACCCTTATTGGTGTAGCAAAACGCCCTAAGAAAAGGGCGTTATTCCTAACATTCCTAAAGGACGGCGTTATTCCAAACACCCTTAAATAATGTGTGATTCCACAGTACACCTTTTTATTAGGATGTTATGACTGCGCAGTACGCCCTCTAAATTGGGTGTACCACCACCAGAAAAGAAAGTAAAAAAGGATCAATAACCAACACCCATGAAATAGGGTGTAATATACAAAAAAAAGTGCACGAAGAAATGACTGCAAATGAGTCGAAACATGCCTGTTCACTTTTTATTTTTCGATCAAGGTTCTACCGGGTTCTACTAAATTTCTCTGTAGACAATTGCTAGCAGGTCATCTGGCCGCAGCCATGTCTCTGCTTGTGCGGGCAAGTGCGTGCAATTACAAGCCTGTCAAAGGTCAAAGCAACGTTCACGCGCACGACATCAAACTTGGCGAAGGCAAGACTGAAAGAACTGGTTCCCTTTTATCCTCGCGATTTCAGCACGACCAAGACGCTTCTGAAACAGTAGCGGTCCGTGCGAGTATGCTTGGACCAGATTAGGACCAGTATACGCCTCTGTAAGTGCATGAACATTTCAACCTGTTATTATTTCATTACCCGTTTAAAGGGCAACTCCGCTCAATTCCGAAGATTTTGGAATAATGAGTGATTTCGAATAAAAAAGCCCTAGTAAAAGACACTACGTCGTTTGCTTCGCGAAAAATGGGATATATATTTTTAAATCAATTTTAAACACGAGCGGAAATCGAAACCGAAACTTCGGCTCCGTCCGGCAACATTGGCCTCGGGCTGCCAAGTACATGGCCATCACGTGGTAGGAGATGTCACGTGATCCTCGGCCCAACGACGGGAGGGATGGAGC
>JAZHYW010018973.1:0-27370 GCA_037355805.1 Ixodes ricinus | reverse complement strand
CCTCAAAACTTTCCTGCAATACAACGTAGTCCTTGAGACAAAAATTCGAAAGCCGTTTACAGCTCCCTGTAACGCCGATTTAGAGCGCAGTTCTTGAGGAGGAGGAAGATGGAAGGGTACTGAGAGGAGGGTATAACACTCCTCCTCCTCCTTCTCCTCCTCCCCTCATTCTTCAATCTCCTTCGGGGGTGGGGTGGGGGAGTCCCGTCACCTCGTGAGGGGGGCCACGTGGCCTCGGGGGAGAAGGGGTAACGTGACCTCGGGGAGGGGGATCACGTGACCTGGGGCACGTGACCTGCGGGGGTCATGGGGTCACGTCCCTCTCCCCCCCCGGAGGTCACGTGACCTCGGGGGGGGGGGGGCTTGCGCGGTGCATTATGGGACATTTCCCAGAATGCACCGCGGGGTTACGCCGACGGCGACGCCGACGCCGACGCCGCTCAAGCCGGAAACTGGCGCCTCAGAGCTGCGCTCTAAAACCACCTGTTATGTTTCAAGAGTGCCTTGGGTCAGTTCAGAATTTGAGTTTCTCATAACAAGGAAAATGTTTCTCTTATATCCAACTTTCTCCAGTTTTTAAGAGTTTTAGTAAAGATTCTATTCGCCTCTGAATGAATTAACCGCACGCTCAGTTGTTGGGCGTGACAGTTGGGCGCGAAACGTCGAACTCTCACGTCCGCCAAAACGGTCTTCGGGGCAGTTGTCAAAACCACTATGCCTGTCGGTACAGCAGCGCCATCTGGTATCCACTGTTGCAAGTTACAACGGACCTTAGAGGGCGATGTGTGCCGTCGAAGCTAAATATATGTGGCATGAGGGTCACGTGACTTTAGGTGGGGACGCAGCGATGCTTAAGGGGAGTGTAGTCACGTGATTCGGTCACAACGCTGGATCGGCTAATTTGTAGCGCCTGCTGCACTCCCCATACGCGGACTATACGTCGAGCAAGTGTAGAGGGAGGAGGAGAGAGAGCGCACGGGAACGTCCGAACGCCGAGCTGTGATTGGATTTTGTGGATAGAACTAAATCTCAACACAACTCGTCGAACGTGTTCGAATGCGAAAGTCAAACACTGGGCGCCGTCGTTCGCCTTCTACCCTGTGCGACGAGTGCAGTGGAGGAAAAGGCAGCTAGCCTCAGGTCTACCCACGAATCTCTCCATTCAAAGCTCGCCGTTCTGACGTCCCCCCACGCTTTCGTCTACTCATCTCCTTCACTTTCTGGGCGCGTACGACACGACATGGCACTCTCCAGCGGTGCGCCAAACGTGAACGGCATTAGTGTTAATGATTGAAAACATCGCACCATTGGAGGCATGCTAGTCGCTCAACGAAAGTCACTTACGCATAAAGAAGCGGATGTCTCTGATACTTACAAGGAGGTGGTGTTGTTGTAGTCGTTTTCATTGTTGTTGTTGATATAGGCTTTGTCGTTGTTGTCGTTGCCTTTGCCGTTTTCGTGGTTGTAGTCGCCGCCACTGTTGATGTTCTAGGCTTTGGCGTTGTCGTTGTTGCAGTCTTTTCCGTTGTCATCGTTGTAGTCTGTGTGGTTTTTGTAGTCTTTGCTGTTGTCGTTGAGTTATACATTGTTGTTGTATTATTTGTCGTTCTAGGATTTATCGTTATTGTCGTGTTTGGCGTCGTTGCTGATATTATTATTGCTGGTATAGAGGGATGGCTTGCCGACTCACCGGAGCCATCCCCACTCGTGCTGTCGACGTCCACAGTGCCTGTCACGCGGTGGAAGTTGTGAAGAACATATTACTACACACAAATCTGCCAGTGCGTTTATTGAAACTTCAACTTCTAGTAATCATTTGCTCCGTATTAAAGAAACCCTACGCGAGAGTTGTAATTGTTTGGATATTTGCTTTATTTTACAAAAATCTCTGGGTGTCTCTGGGTGTCACTATTAAGTGACACCCAGAGACGAAGCCTAGACGCCCATTAAAGTTATTAAAATCATTAAAAAAATTCGAGAGTTAACCAGAAAAAAAAGTTCAGGCATTTTGAAAATACTGCTGTGACCCTACCGTTAACGCCGTATTCACACTGACGGTTGAACCGCGTTTGCAAAGCGGATACGAATGGGGTTGCCTGACATCCGATTCAATCTCACGAGCGTTAGATAATGAAAATGAGCGGATCCACTTCACGGTTGCAATTCGAACGCCAGTGTGAATGCACCTTAAATAAGTAGTCGCGTTGAAGCGCCTTTAAAAACATTGCACGTAAAGATAACAAATCAATAAGAGCGATCTCTTTTATGTTTGTGCAAAATGACCAGGCCCAGGAAGTAGTATATTTTGCATGATAAGCTAAAACCCCTGTTATACATTGTTACATAGGCCGTTTCAACGATCATTGAGCCTATTGTTGAGCAAAACTTAGTAGTCCGGTGTTACACAAAACATACGCATAACAACCCCAATTTCGATCCCAGTTGAAAAAAAGAAACAAAACCACAACACATGTCACAATACCATTTTAAAAAAAGTGTTGCGAATGAATTATCTGCACACTTTTCTTTCAATATAAATGTTTGACACAAAATGTAATTAACGTTTTTCTTTTTTTTGAATTTTAGAGTAAAGAAACGGTAAACTGAATGTTTCACACAAATTAAAGCAACAGAGATATAACGCGAGTCTCGTCGACACCGACATCACGATGGCCGCATTCGCCGAGCCTGGGCTTCAGCGACGTGCCATGGTCTTTCGAGCGGCAGCTCTAGCCCCAAACCTTACCTCTTTCGACAATATTTGCTGCTACGGTACTTCCTAAATGTACCTCCCCCAATCTTCCGCAATAGTAAGTTCTATGCATGTGCTGGCCATCGGCGGGCGGACTCCTCCACCTTAGCTTTATTCGGGCGAATGCCTATCAGTTAACAGAGGTAAACCAGCTCAGTTGAACTCAATGTTAGTTGAACTGAATGATTGTTGGCGGCTGGCTTAATGGCGGTTTACGCTGCCGTAAAACACCGCTCGCTGGCTATTGAGTCAATAGTCGTTGGCTCAGTGATCGTTGAAACGTCCCGTGTAATGCCCCTGTATATATTCCTGTAACGCGGACCGTTTCAACGATCGCTGAGCCAACGACTATTCACTCTAACGCGATCGAGCGGTGTTACACGGCAGCGCAAACTACCATTAAGACGCTAACGATCATTGCGTTTACTGAGCTGACCTACACTGTAAAATATGTCCGTAATTTTACAACACTTTTGTCGTAATCCTGACGGACTCTGCGTCTGTTTCTTAGTTAACGGACATAACCCGTTTTTTGTAAGGTTGAATAAAATAGAATACAATTGTATGGTCAAAGCGTACTAAACTATAGTAAAGGATAAAAGTGTTAAAAGTGATTTTATCGTGTAATCCTGCTGAAAGAAATTCCTTATAGTGAAAAGTCCAAAGGCTACCAAGAATCCTACAGTACCCTGCAAAAGGAACAAATAAAAAGGGTAGGGGGGGGAGAACACCGAACACAAATTAAGTAAAAGTCCATAATTCACAGTAAAGCACATAGGCACTGCTCTACCTCACTGGGAGTGAAGGTGACGAGTTGCATGTCTACAGAAGTTTCCGAGCTTGTGATGATATTTAGGGAGGTTCTGCGTGAGTGCACAAAAAGGGATAGCCAGAAGAGTGAAGACCACACCAAGAAGGAATGCTGTTGCTCTATGGTAGGAAACGGTTGAAAGGCCCCAGCACAATTCTTGCAAACTCCCTTCAGTGCTGTCTCGTGAACTTGCAGTTCCATAACGTTGTCTAGGAGGCATAATATGACGACCCGCTAAAGGGCCACACTTGAGTTTACTTCTGGCCCGCCAGTGAAGGGCCAGAATTCTAGCCAATGTCAGAGCAGCGAGTGATCTGGAGCCAGCTTGGCTGTCGAAGAATAGCGTAAGCTGCCCCCTTTGCTGAACACGTTCAGCTTATTTTACAAGATCAACCTCATATGGCGCTGCGATACTCTTGGTGTGGCAGTACCGGGGCTGTGAAAGGTACCTAAGTGTGCTATGGCCGGTTCCACTGGACACGCAACATACAAAACCCAGTGTTCCGCACGTTTTGGACAAAACTGCCAACATGCTGTATGAAGAAGCATAGCTGGTTGTTTAGAGTGGACCTTGTTGATGTTTTTCTGCAAACCTTCGAGGTTTCTGGGGTCACCTGATAAACGGCACAAGCATCAGGTTGTCTGTAACAGCAGTGGAGTCGTTTGCAGGGAGGCATTACCACGATTAATAAACATATTTAGAATAACTGAACTTAGAACATTGTCTCATCAAACTGTCGAGCACTTATGACCACTAGAAATAGTTCTAATGGTATACACTGCACTCTGAGCGACTCAGCTTGAAGGCTTCTAGTATGCACACATTTAATTAATTATAGTGTTAAAGGGCGATGCAACAATTTTTGTACTTTCCGCAAATACCGCTTAAAACGGATCCCTGACGTTAATGACCTATGAAACACGCGTTCGTTTTTCACCCCACGCAATAGAAGTCCCAGAAAAAAACTTAAGAAAACGAGCAGCGTTCACCCCCTCAACTCGCAGCCAGAACAAGTGGCCACGTGATCTGGAGCGGATTATATGCCGCCAATGTTGCTCATAGCCACGCGCTGGGGTTGGCAAAGCACAGGACACGCGCTGAGTTCCAGGCATTGTTATGGCTCGGCTATTGTCGTCGTTGCAGCGATTGGACACGGGCCACTACCCGAATGCTTCTCGAGCTAGTAATTATCACGAGCCCAAATCGAGTGCCCACGCAATGCTCGGGTCCAATCTATGAACCGCATTCAAATATCGTCATATGGGTGTACTGCGATCCCCACGTTACGTCATCAAATTTTGCAAAGGAGAGATTGAATGAAAATGATCGATTTTGTCCTTGAAATTACACCGCAACAAAGGAGTTTCTTGGCCAGTGGCGTTGCGTGTGAGTATCCTTGAGTCCCAGGTGTGCCAGTAAGCTCGTGTAAAGAGAAAAACATTCCAATTGAGTATCGTTGCACCGCTCCTTTAATGAGCACAAGAGGCTTGCTGGTAAAGTCGAAGGACTTAGGCTTTACGGGAGCCGAGCAGCACGCACAGCATAGCAGCACGTTGCCATGCTTGTGGGAGGTTCCAGCTCCAGGTTATGGCGTCGCCAAAAGGGTAGCCGGAAAGGTACCACGACCAGCACAAATCTAGAGTTCTTAGCACAATCTTTTCCGTAGGTAGCGTGTTCCAGTCCACTGCATAAATCGGCAAGGTGACCGCCATAAACCGAATCCCACATCCACCTTTTACATATGTCTAGAACTGACGCGGGATGCGTCTCGGGAGTGAGTGAAGGTGCAGTAGCTTATTTGGGACTAAGTGCCCATTTTGAGAATCACACAGCGAGTTGAAACAACACACAAGGCTCGCATCCCGCGGCGTCGCCTCTAGACTGATGATTCGTTGAGTATGCACACTGTGAAGGTAAGAGCGTTCACATCGAAGAGCTCATCATTGAAGGGAGCTACTGAGGTTTTAGAAGCCACTGGTCGTAGTAATCGGATTCCAAAGACGCCGCGTTGTCGTAGATTGTTTTTCACGAGCTAGGTCACGTAGGGCTGAGGCCAGGGCAGGGGGTCCGTCGCCAGAAACGTGGAGGAACCAAGCAAATGACGTGAGGCTCGCTGACTTGGTTCGTGGGTTCCGAGACTGCCGACGACATCCGAGCAACCCTATTTCTGTCCTTGCTTCCAAGAAGACTGGAGATTATTTCCGGAGGGCGCATAATATCTAGACAGCATGCTTATGGCTGATGCGGATTGCAGGAGGTGAAGAACAGGACAGCCAACGCACGAGTAGGTCGAGTAGGTCGAGCACGGCCGGCACTCGGGACGCTCGGGACAATGGTGGTCACCGCCGTGTGAAAATGAAACGAAGCCAAACCTCAGTTTAGTACACAAGGCACTACAATATGGTTTATTACAAATAATTGTATAAATGTTAAAACAACTTTCTGCATTTCAAAGTTGGAATTTCAGTCGACTGAAACAAGCATATTAACATTGCGTCAAATGAGCTTGGTCAAAACCGAAACCAGCGGGAAACGAGGGCAACGAGCATCGCCGCATCGCTATCGCCATCACAAAACACAAAGATAGAGCTAGTTACAAACTTTTGGGCGCTTGCTAGACTTCAGAAAAAAGATTAAAGCTATGCGCACTCCGTAGTGCGCTTCGGACGGAAATGGCTATACGCACTACGCGAAACTCGTGTAAAACGAATGGTTACGAGGAGTTTCCTAGGCGATGGCATAGCATAGTGGTGAGGTGTTCGCTTTATACGCAAGTGTACGCGGGTTCGGTCCGCGGTGGGCCTACTTTTTTTTCTTTTTCTTTTCTTAAACATTTTGATTTGTCGAGGAATTCGGCAATATTTACGACATTTCTTTTTTTACGATGAACACTGAAGAAACCGAATATTGTCGACGAACCTTCGCGGAACTAAATGGTATGGGACTCCCTTTCCGAAGGTGCGATCGGGGATAGCGGCGCTTGGGTTACCGGCTGGACACCGCAAAGCGGCATGTACTGGTTATGCAGTGAGTGCGCAGGCGAGCTGGTGGATGTTAACCATTTTGTTCTTAGCCCGAGACTGAGGCAGGAAAAGAGGAAAGTTTCAAAGTAGAAGAAAAATGAACAGTCGAGGACACGTCTCTAACACAGCTGTGTTAGAGACGTGTCCTCGACTGTTCATTTTCTTCTACTTTGAAACTTTCCTTTTCCGCCCAGTCCGGGCTAAAACAAAATGATGTACTGGTTGAATTTCGTAATTAGGAGCCGCACACTGTCGCCGCGGAGCGGCGTGGACGCAGGCCGGGGGGAGGGGGGGGGGGTATCAACGAGGCTCCCCAATGATACACGCCGCCGTTCAAAAAGGGTGACCCGAGCGGCATGAGCTCCCCGCGTAGTGCCTATAGCCATTTCCGTCCGAAGTGCACTACGTAGTGCGTATAGCTCATGGGAGAAAACATCTAAGAACGCTTTGGAAAAAGGAAGAGTCCTAGGTACCGGCATACCCGCGGAACCAGCTGTGGATTTACGTCTAACTGGTGAGTGCTCGCCCATTCGGTTTACTTTTTCAGTCCTTTCCGTTTGGAGCATTTATGACGTGTTCTTGTGTGTGCAGTCGGCGTGAAAGGGAACGTGTGCGGTTACTTGTCGCACACGTGCTTTCCGCATTGGATGATCGTCTAGCTTTTGCCAAGGGAAGTCCCGGAAACGACGTGTCACTGAACGAGCACTCAGACTGCGGGAGCGCACCCAGAGTGAAAGGTTCCACCGGAGGCAGGGGGGGGGAAGGGAGGGCTAAGCGAGGCACTTGGTGAGTGTATCAGGGAGGATTATCTAGTAGATTGGTTGACAAGGCTTGATTTCTGCAAATCGGGTGCCGGCTTGGTACCACCTAGCTAGGCGGTGTGTTTTGCGGAACCCATGACTGCTAAAGGTACCCGTTAGCGTGCTGGCGCTCGTATTCGCTTCCACTGTGGGAGGTTGAATTCAAGTTCGTTTCTCGTCATCGGAAACCACTCGAATCATTGCGCGACGAGCGCCTTTAGAAGTAGGGTCTGAATTGATGATGTTGCTTGCGAAGAGTATAAAAAAGTTCTTTTTCGACTGGGGCACTGACTTTTTATACAAAATCCTGTATATGTTGCGCTTATTTACTAACAACCCTCTGGCAGTACTTCATTGTCAAGGTTGGAAGAAAAAAACAAAAAAAAACACATTGAATAGTGACAAAAGAAGCATAAAAAAGGTGTTTTAAACTACTTCCTTGAAAAGACTCTGAACAGATTTTCAAACTACTTCCTCCTCAGCTTTGCCTCCTCAGTTCATACCAATGAGAAATTACGTGGTAGGTCACTGGAACCCAAAGTTTTCCCAGCAGTCTGAGAGTCGGCAAGGGCAAAGCCCTCGAAAAACTTTACACTCCACATTTTGGCAAGTGCCGACAACCATAAAGTGTAAACCGCATGTAAGCAATTTAGCGAGCGACGAGACAAGTGATGGCGACCCTTTTCACTATCGCTCGATCAACCGCACGACGAGGCAAACCACATGAAAGTGACGGGAGCAAGCGACCAAGGCGATGAGCAAAGTTTGCTAGAAATCCAAAAACCGAGCAACGCGACGAGCAACAGTGACAAATCTCCATCGCTCGTTGCCGTTGCTCGCTAAATCGTGTACATGCGGTTCAGCCTTAATTGTGTGAACGCGAGAGACACGTGCCACTCACTTCCAAGTGCCTTTCATTTCAGGGCTACACTGCCATTTGCTTCCAAGTGCTGCACGGGCCTCGTGCACTGGCACTTTGACACCACTTTACGAAACTAACACAAACATATCCAGGGGTTTTAGGTGGGGTTAGCCATCCTACAAGATGGTGCTGCTCATTTAATTTATATCAAGTTCAAAATGAACAGCACTCTTCATTGATGGCTGATTCATACGACGAACTGATCCGCAGATGGATTGATCATGTCCGCGGTTTGTCCTTCTCCCAAGCGCATCCACACGAAGGAGCAGACGCGCAAATGACAGCCAGGACGAACCGAACACGTTCGCGACCCCATAGTGCCGCGAAACTCTAACATTGCACGATCACACTGTGGCACCATTGTCCAATATCGAAATCGACATTTGCTACTTCGAACAAGAACTGTGCGCCGGTGTTACGTGCGGAGCGAGACATAACACCATGATAGGCTTAGTGCGAAGTGCCACTAGCTTTACTAAACCAAGGCATGACAGAGACACAAGCATGGTCCTGCTCGAGGAGACTTAGGCGTGGAGGCGACGAAGTCCTGGGCTCGCAAAGGGGCATTTGGAGATGCCTTCACTCACTTTGCGCTCACGGCTTCCAGTACACCACAGCCACAAGAAAGGTCTTGCTGGGTGAAAGGTTGATTGGAGATTCAAAGTGATTGCGGTGTGGTAGACGCGTTTTGACAGAAGCTTCTCGACACAGATGAGCACCAGAATCTGTCGTCGTGTCAGCCGGGCAAAGTTCCTCAGACCAACCTTTTTGGTATGAGAAATGAAATGAAAGAATGTTTTGTTGCAATAGTTTGGGTAATTTTTCTTTAAAAGTCTTGCTTGCAACTTTCAGGAAAGCACAAGCATTAGAGACCAGCTGCCCTCACAATCATGAGCCCCCCCTCTTTCTGGTAGTTGCTGTCTGTGAGCAACCTGATAGCCTTGGGCTTTTCTACTTTACTAATAGCGATTAGTGGTTCTTGTACATGTGCAAAAGTGAAAAGTATGCTACTGCCATGTTTCTCAGTTTTGTAACTCGGTATTCCCTCAGACCGCAAATTTGTCTTCAGCTTGGCTCGCATGCACAGTGCATTCATGGCATCTTCTATCCAAAAATTGCTATTGTGGGTTGTGTGTGTGTTGGGGGAAGGGGGGGGTTACTTCACTGGTTGAGTTGGTAGGCAGGAGATTGTGAGAAGAGAAGAGACGTAAAATACAACCGTCATTTCTGACTATCGAAAACCTTTTAATACAGGACTGACGAAAAAACGAGAACATGGAAAGATATTGCCGCGGGCGCAGCTGACCAAGTAGGCAGCGCGCGCGTGGCCTAACGGTTATAGCGCCTGCCTCCCACGCGAAAAGCCAGGGTTCGATTCCTGGCCGCGGGGACTCCTTTTTGTAGACATCTAATGTAATGTTCTGGTAAATTCGAGAACCGTGTTGCTTGTTCGAGGTCAGAAAGTTCTACACGCCGAACCTTCTGGGCCGATTATTCCAGAAGCCCACGCATGTACATAAGCGGCTCCGCGTGGCAAGCCGCAAGTCAGTTTCGCCTCAGCGTTCGACTCTGCTCTTTCGCCGACTTCGACGCCCGCGACGCTCTGTTGTTATCTTTCTGTTTCCTTTTTATTTTTGGGCACAAGTTCGCCCCATTAAACGTTTAGTTTCTTTATTTATTCATCGCCTCATCACTTGTCATTCGTGACATTTTGGTGGAGGTGCTGGGTACCGCATGCCCCTGCCGCGTACCCCTCCGAGGGCCCGCAGTGCAAGTCCGACGCCAAGCCCACGAAGAACCAACGAAAGCACTTCCGAGATCCGGTTCAGTCGTCGCACCCAAGGCTTACAACCGGAATTCGGACTTCTGCCGCCCAAGACTAAGCAGCCAACGAGGCCAACGATGGACAGCCAGTCGTCGCAGAACCCGTCCGCCGCCACCGTCGTATACCTGCCCGTCGCACCAAAAACTCCGACGCCTTTCCACGGAGACGCCCACGAGGACATCGAGGACTGGCTGCAACATTATGAACGTGTGGCCCGCCATAACGGGTGGTCAGCTGAGCACTGCTTGCAGAACCTTTACTTTTCGCTGGAAGGAACTGCGAGGCACTGGCTGGAAAACCACGAGGCTTCTTTGACGTCGTGGGAGCTGTGCAAGCAAGGACTGAAGAAGACGTTTGCCTGCCAACACCGACGTGAGAGGGCCGAAGATCTCCTGCGAACAAGAACCCAAGGCCTAAATGAGAGCATCACCAGCTTCGTCGAGGATGTTCTCCGCCTGAGCGCCCGCGCCGATCCTCAGGCTACCGAGGAGAAGAAGCTGCACCACCTGATGAGGGTGTGAAAAGCGAGATTTTCGGCGGTCTCATCCGGAATCCCCCGACAACAGTCGACGAGTTCGTCAAGGAGGCGACAAATATGGAACGGGCCCTGCTAGCCCGCGCCAGACACTACCAACGACACCCTGGCGTAACTACTCTGGCGACATCTGGATCCGACCTGGGCACCACCCTCCCCGGCATCCGTGACATTATCCGTGAAGTCGTCCAGGAGGAATTGAAGAAGCTGCTGCCCGCTGCCGCACGCCCGGCCTCGCTCTCCATCGCCGAGGTTGTGCGGGAAGAAGTCCAGAGAGCCATCCAACCAGAGGCTCCTGTCGTCGTGGCAGCCACCGAGGAGCCCACGTTGACTTACGCCGCAGTGGCCCGACGGCCACCGCCTCGCACCTATGTCGCGCCGCCCCGACGCCAGTCTCCTGCGCCGCAACACGACCCGTCCCGTCTTCCTCTTACTTGTTACTTTCTGCGTCCCGTCTTCCTCTTACTTGTTACTTTCTGTAACTTAGTCTTGCAATTTAGAATCATATACTACTACCATAAGGTCAACGACGTGGTAGATGCTGGTGCATCTTAACACTTAACTATTTTGGACGAGCCTAACTTGTCCACCTAGGGCCGTTCCTAAACCGTTGATGATGAGTAACTCATCCGCGCACTATACGTCGCCCCTTGGCTCTTTTGGAAATCCCATGCTGGTTCCGAGCGTAGTTTGCGATGCTGCTCGGAGATGGCAGCATGCATATTTTTGTGTGTGTTGTACACGTTTTTAAAGGCTGGCGACCGATTGTGGAGACAAGTGCGGCCTGGGCCGTACGTGCAATAAAACTTTAAAAAAACAATTCGGGATCAAAAACTGAAGAAAAAAAAACGGTTGAGGTGTTAAGGTGAACAATGTGCGACATTATTATGCAGTTTTTCTCGTTCCTTCGAGAATATCTAATTGGATATGAGACACACTTTCATGACGTTCAGGCAACGTCAACAGAAATTTTAAGTGAGGGCAGACTGCGCAGTCCACTTATGGCCGATTCACACGATGAGCGTATCCGCAGATGGATTGATCACGTGACAAGACGTTCATGGAACGTCAGTCCCCCATGCGCATCCATACGGAGGAGACAAGCAAATGACAGCGAGGACAGACAACCTATTCGCGGCCCCGCCATTCCGCAAAACGCCAACATCGCACTGTGACACCGTTTTCCAAGGTTATAACTGATGTTTGCGACTACGATTATGGTGCTTTCATGAAAAAGAATTTTTTCGTGCCGCAGTTACACACCGAGCGAGACACAGCATCGTGACGGGCTTTGTCTTGGGTCGCGAGGAGGCGTTTGGAAATGTCTTCACGCACTGCTTGCATGTGCACCACTCTTCTACACTACAGCCATAAGAAAGGCCTTGCAGGTGGAAATATTAAGCTAACTTTCAGGGAGCTTGCAGCGTGCTAAGCAAGTTTTGACAGAAGCTTGATGACATTGACCCGGAGTGAGTGCCAGAACCTGCGGTGCGTCAGCTGGGCAAAGCTCTTGCAGTTTCTTTCACGAGTGGAAAATAAGAATGTCTTGACAAAATGAAGCAGCGAATAGAGAAAATCAGTCGTGCACTATTTTTGTTTGGCTCATTCGAACACAAAAATATCGCTGTGCTGTTGGTATTCTACCGTAAACGCTTTCACTGTTACTCACCCGCCAAAAATCTGCGCGTGAAAAGGCACTCTGCCCTTACAGTCTTGGCGTCCGCTGACGAGGTGCAAAACGTAGGAATAGCCAATATGATAATAACGTGAAAGACGGTCCACGGATGCAAATTGTGATTCAATCCACCGATGTGAATCTTCCCTGTAGAGTTATATCATCTCTAGCCATCATAGTAATATGGCGGACAGCGCAATGGCGGCAGGCTGCCATAAAATAGCCGTGGATCTAGTACACTGTACCGTGGGTGATATTTCGTGCTTGATTGAAGTTGTTCGATGAAGCAGATTCTTGAAACCCGGCGTGAACGGTAGCTTCATCTTTGAGGACCCGGCGAAAGTTCTACGAAAGCGCAGCACCGGGGGAAAGCAGCGCAGCTCGCATCAAAAGCAGACTCCGTACCGGCGTCTGCTTTCGATGCTTCTTTCGATGCGACTTTTGATGCGTGCTGTGCTGCTTTTCTCCAGTGCTGTCGATTTCGTGAAACTTTTCCCGGGTACTCAAAGATCAGGCTACCGTTCACGCCGGGTTTCAAAAATATGTTTCGTCAAACAATTTCAATCAAGCACGAAATATCACCCACGCTATTTTGATGGCAGCCTGCCAACACAACTGCCAAAACGCTGTCTGACATGGATGGATGGATGACAGCGCCTGCAGCAGCTGTACCGTGGCTAGAGGTGATATAACTCTACCTAAAGATGGCCGCCAGTGACCGCATTCGCGGAGCGGGCAAACGCGATCCAGCAATTGTCATTGAGATCCAACGAGGTAGAGGGGCTTAGAGCGATAAACCGGGGTTCCGGTCTGCACTCGAAAGTGACCCCCATAAGGCGGCTGCCATTGTACGCAAATGTGACCACTCGTCACATGACCAAACCAAATACGTGACGTCACAGGAAAGATGGCAGCGCCCAGGCAGCGGCTGGTCCCAGCTGGGCCGGAGCTTGTCGGATGCGTTGTTTGTTGTCGTTCGTGTCGGCGAGTTGATTTCAGACGCGGAAGCCGTCATATGAGGCCGGTCGAAAGCGACTTCAGAGTTCAGCGTGGTGTCTGACGTAGGTATAACGTGAACAGAAGGAGGAACGGTGTGCATTTCGCTGGTGACCGACGGGGATATTGCCACGAAAGAGACAATCGGCCCTACGTTGCTCGGACCTCGGATTGATTCGGATACCGCAAGTAAATTTTAAGGCGACGTTTCTGTGCTCTCGTTGACCATCGGAATCTTCGAGGTCTGCAGTGAAGCGTGTGCAATATGTTTGGATACGCAGTTTAGCGACGGAAATTGCGTGAGTCGTGCTTGGCAGTGTGCAATCGTGGTGCCGCTTCGTTCAAATGACCGAAGGCTCACTTTGGTTGTGCGGCGCACCGGAGAGCTGCCTTCAAGTGCTTCAAGTTGGTAGTTCCTGTGCCGTGCTTTAGGTGATGCTGTGCTGCTTCCTAAATTGTTCTGGCGTAGACGTGCACTTTCACGGAGCACAGGTGTTGCAGTTGGTATTGATTCCGCTTGTCTGTCGCACGTTTCGTCGACACAAGTTTCATCAACACTCGGTACGCGAATTGCAAGCTGTATGGGCATTTCATCGCGCGTGTTACCTACCCAGTCCACCCGTTCACGCCGCTTTGCGACGACAGTCTGCAGCGGCTCATTACCAGAAAAGTGGTTCCACATCCATTTCAGTTCAGTTCGTCCACGGCAGTCGCCAAACCCCGAAGGAGAGGATTTATTCGAACAGAATGCCTCTAAAACAATGCAGCTTTTTTAGTGGTCAGGATAGACTCTCTTCTGTCTGTTTTGTTATATTGTCACAGATGCTTGCTCCAGTCCTATTTTCTATCAATATTTACTATTCTGGAAAGTTCCAGGCCATGCTCAGCTGTCATCGTATGTTCTGGTGGAGGTGCTGCACATTTTACCCATAGCCCTTCACTCTGTGTGGACCCTGGCGGCTCCTCAGCCGAGTTGCCCCGCGTCTTAAACGCCCGGCGAGCCGTGAACCAAGTCCTATCCCAAGCCCGGCAGAAAAACCGCAAGACGAGCGAGTACCGCAAGGACGAACCTTGGAAATGCACCACAAAGAACCTGAAATCCGAGCCAGTCGCTGCTACCAGCAAGAACCACCGGAATTCGGTCTTTTGCCAGAAAAACCGAAGCTGACTAAGCCAACAATGACAAACCTGTAGCAGCAAACCATGTCCGCTCCCATCATCGTTTGCATGCCCGTCGCACCTCACACTCCGATGCCCTTTCACGCAAGGTGTATGAAGACGTCGAGGGCTGGATTGAAATATATGGCCGTGTCGCCCGCCACAGTGGGTAGACGGACAACCAGCTCCTGCAGAACCTATACTTCTCGTGGAAGAAACTGCCAGGCACTGGTTTGAGAACCACGAATCCTCCTTAACGTCGTGGGAAGTTTGCACGATCGAGCTGAAGTGCACGTTCATCAGCCAACATTGACCAGGGAGAGCCGAATTCCTGATTCTGTCCAGGATGCGGCCCCAACAAGAGCGTCACCGCCTTCGTGGAAGATGTTTTGGGCGTGATCGAGCACCCACGCCAACCCTGATGTTACAGAAGACAAGAAGCTAAGAATCCCATGTCCCTCATGTGAGGTACAACACCTCCGGCAGCCTTGTCCGCAACTCCACGACAACAGTCGAAGGGTTCATATCACCGCGGCTTCCAACATTGAATGTACACTGCAGGCCCGAGCCTGTCGCTATCAACAACTCCCCAGCTTCTCGACACTCGAGTCGTCCAGCTGCAACTTCGATGCCAGCCTCCCAGGCATCCGCGACATCCACGACGTTGTCCGGGAGGAGACCAGGAAGCTACTTCCTGCCATCAGTTGCCCGGCTTTTATTTTGATTGCCGAGATTGTTTCGGAACAAGTTCGACAGGCATTTCAACTGGAGACTTCGAGCAAAGCGGCATCTGACGAACCGAGGGCGACTTATGCCACAAAGTCACGATGACCGCCATCGGCTACCCGTTACTATTCAATGCCGATTCAACGAGACACCCCAACGCCGAAGCATTCATACATGCCCGAGCTTGCTGCATTGATGCAGAAAACTACCAGGAAAATTTGCGGATTAGAAGCCAGCCCTGCAGCTTCAGTGCATCAGATGTCAGTGGCCGCACATGACGTATGATTACAAGACGGCATCAGTCGGTCAAAGTTGCCACTCGACCAAACTGAACACCGACGTGCCAGGAGCATCATCCGACAACAAGCAGCACAGGTACTATGACTGAACGCCTGACACGAGACTGTCGCAGAAAGAACTCGTTATGGAACCATTTGCAAAGAACCAATAATTACGTAATCAAGTGGAAATCAACATATTTGATACACTAACCTAATAAACATATTTCCGCTCGCCTTTACGTCTTCAGAGTCTCTACACAAAGAATTGTGTTCACCGCACGTGCTGGAACTTTTGAATACACTCGCATCTCTGACCCCTCAATATTAATTAATGGGACATACCAGACTGGTTGCATTGGGCTGCACTCGTTCCACTTCTACTGAACATATGGCGCATCCGAAAACCAACTCCAGTGATGTGAAAATGTTATTTATTAATTTATTCTCTCCAGGGGCCTTTGTAGAC
Source organism: Ixodes ricinus (assembly GCA_037355805.1). NCBI lineage: Eukaryota > Metazoa > Arthropoda > Arachnida > Ixodida > Ixodidae > Ixodes > Ixodes ricinus. The sequence goes on along the minus strand of JAZHYW010018973.1, from coordinate 11,399 downwards.
ATTGCAGAGAGGATACTTAAAACTATGCACATGATAATAACATTAAAGCACACTGCTGTAACTTGTTAGTTGCAAAAACAAACACACCTCTGAGCATCTAGTTTAATGGTATGTGTTCATGCATTGTTATATAGCAGGACACTTCCAATACGTATGACACAATAGACCCTTTGCAAAACCCCATCAAGCAACACAACTGTCGCCATTTTTTTTCGGTGCAAAGCACACGAATATACCCCAGTTCACGTCGAACGTTAATGCAGCATTCGAGTCCAATAGGCGCTCAGCCGAGTTCACAGTGATGGCGGACATAACATTCTTGTCGAACAAATGGCCAAAGTATGAAGGCCTTGGGCAATTAGAGTAATAGCTACTGTAATTCGTTCCATCACAATTTGGCAAGCGGCGAAGGCTACAGTCTTGGTGAGTCAATAGGCATGTTGGAGAGAGGCACATGACAACATATCATCAGAGTGCTCGTCAGCACAGATTTCTCACATGCCTTCACTCCGTCAATCTGATTGGCACGAGGGGCTGTGGCGGTTGCCCTTTTCCAGGTTATGGTAATACGAAGTATAGGCAGCCCACACTTTAGAAAGAAGTCTATTGAAGAGACCGAAAGGAATGGTAGTCAACATTTTTCAACAAGACTGCTTTTCGGGCAAGGGGTGAACACAAATATGAATCATCTTGTACAGGTAACTAGAACAAGTAAATAATTGACCGACTAATACAATGCACTCTTGGTGAAAAAAAAGTATTGCTGCAAAAAAACCTACGAAAGAGAAAATTGTGCAATTAATCTATGCGTACACCAAAAATAGCAAGTCGAATAGCATTGAAGCAGGTGCCTGCAACGATTTATTCATCCCCCCACTCAATAAAAACGTCATCCTCGCAGCTGAAAATAAGTGTGCAATTCGCACTCACAAAAAAAGGAAGAAAAGCGATCGAATGTAGAATCGTCGATTAGCACAAAAGGTTAAAGATCGCAGGAGCTTCCTCGCTAAAAGTTTCTATGGTTATTCGGTGACGCAGGGCTGAAACAACTTCCCCTAAGTCCTCACGCGACGTATACCTTTCGCTTCGATTCTCAGACGTTCAAACGAAGCTAGAAAAATGCGAATATATTATGCTAGGAGTTATATCGTAAAATTGTTTATAAGTACAAAACGTAAAGATCGCAGGAGCTTCCTCGCTAAAAGTTGGCTGTGATTATGCAGTTACCTAGGGCTGAAACGAATTCCCCTAGGCCCTACGTCCGATGTATACATATCGCGTCAATTCTCAGACATTCCAACGTTCAAACAAAGCTAAGAGAAAGCGAAAATTGCATGCTAAAAGCACTCAAAGTTCTATCGACCCTCGAACACATCCGGGAATCCGAGCACCGGTACGGCGACACGGCTGATGCTGTCTCGCAGGTGTTAATATCCAGATGATACAGGGCGATCTTGCGGAAAAAGGTAATAAAGTCTCATTTCTTCATATTTTCACATTATACCTGCGTCAGCGAGCACGAAGAAGACCGAAGTCGTCGGAAAGCAGCTACACATCGCGGCTACCGCGCACCGAACAAACTCGCATTCCCCAGCTCTGGGCGCTGCCATCTTACCGGTGACGTCACGGCTCTTGTGAGGTCACGTGACGTGTGGTCACTTTTGCGTACAAAATGGCGGCAACCGGGGGGTGCCACTTCCGAACTTCCGGTTTATCACTCTAAGCCCCTCTACCTCGTTGTAGAAATCAGTGGCGAGCGCGGTCATTGTGATGTCGGTGCCGATAAGACTCTCGTTATGTCTCTGTTGCTTGAATTCGTGTGAAACTTTCTGATTATCATTTCTTTACTCTAAAAAATAATAAAGCTGTTCAACGCAGTTTTCGCTAAACGTCGAGTGTGAAAGAAAAGTGTATATAATATATTTGCATCACTTTTTAGAAAGGTAATATGACTTCAGATTTGGTTTCGTTTCGGTTTCAACTGGGATTTAAAGTTGGGGTTGTTAGTCCTATGTTCCCTGTAACACCGGACAGCCTATTCTTGCTCAGTGACAGTTGGGAGATGCCAACGATTGTTGGCTCAATTATCGTTGAAACGCCCTGTTGTTACGTATGGACCGAGGCGAGTGTCTATCGACGCACCAACCGACCTGCCCAGTATGGTCGCTGAGTGCCGCCTAATTAAAGGAGGGTGAGCTGAGGCCACGACAGCGGATTACCGGGTAAAGATATAAAAAGACGGCGCCAACTGCTGGGGTCAGGCCTCAGTTGCAATGGACGGGGCAAGTTCGTCTTCGCCAAAAGAGGAAGGGGTCCCGGTGTGGACTTCCCTGAAGGTCGACTTTTCGTCAGGCAGGGGATTGCAGTTCCGATTATCTTCTGCCGCGCCACGCGGATTATCCGGCGAAACTCTTTCGGGAGCCACGACGCCGCCTGATGGGAGCCGTCAGGATCGACGGGCCGATAGTGGACCCACTGTCGTTGCTTCCTCGACGCAGCTTCCCGACTTCAAGTGCGAGAGTGCCTAGGTGCCACAACGTGAAAATGTCTGCCACGCAATCGTGTGGGTATGTGTTGTGCGTGCTCGAAAGGATGAACATGGGCGGAGCCAAGCCATGTGACGTTCCTTGGTAGCTCGGCTACCATTAGCTGCCAACGCTAGGGTACAGACAACACCTCCTAAATAACAAAGCCGTAGTGGTGACAGAAATTTCGTCATCAGCGAAGGCCGACGCCGGTCACAGATTGGACACGACGATTGCGTCAACGCTCGGCTCAAACTTTACTCGAAGCCGAGCGCTGACGCAGAACTCGTTTTCAATCCGTGTCCAGCGATGGCCTTCGCTGGTGACGCAAGACTGTCAGCACTACGGCCTTGTCTTGTAAGCGGTGTAGGTACAGAACAGAGACTTAATAAAAAACGGAAACAAGGGGTCGCAAACGTACTCTCTGATTTTGACCGTCATGTAAATAAACCCTGTTTATTTCGAGAGAGACGTTCGTGGTCATCGTTCCCGCTGGGACATCCTTCGGCGCCTGGCTGGAGTCGCCCCTTCCCCACCAAGGACACCGCTCGGTAGCAACACCGTGTAACAGGAGCATAACTGCCCTCCGGCGCCATAAAAGTGAACTCTCTTACGTAGGCAAAGTACTGTATGTGGATAGTCTTTTCCCCTATTGAAGATCCACAATGGGTTATGGTTAAAGAGTAAAAGAACGCCAATGGGTGGGTATAGATTCAGCGAAGCGATCGTAACGCACTTTCTGTTTTAGTATAAATTTTATCACAAAATTATTTTTTTCAAGTGTGGATATCATACGTAAAATGTTATGGTCAAGTTGAAAAAATAACCTTGACTAAGACAACAATATAAGAGCATAGCCCATTGCAGGCATCGGACGAGCATATAAGAGAGCTGCGTTGTTATAGTTCATTATACCTTACCATACATATCGCTATTTACAAGGCGGCGGAGCGGCAACCACCCCAGCAGTTATCTTAGATGTTTTAAAGTACTAATATTATTTTTCCTTGCAAATGCTGCCTTTTAGATCTTATATAACTCGGCAATTAAAACTAGTAAACAAAATGTACTTGATATATTAAAAGTGAGGAGATCTCCTCCATAGTACTACAAAAGACATACAATAAAATGGAACATCTCAATTTGCAGATCATTTTATGATAATCGAATCATTACGGCTAACCTCTCAGTCTTAATAAATGTATAGACAAATAGGACGTAAAATAACGCCACAATTAATTTCATATAAATCACTCGTAGTCTCATTGTTTTAATATATAAATAATTATGGTCCTAGTATGTGCCTAATTGTTACCTAAATAGCATTGTTTTTCTGTATCAAGTGTAATCATAATTTATACACCATGTAAGCTCATAATTGCTTTAATCTTTTTGGCCTTCTGATGTATATTTAGACTCTTTCGTGTTTTTACTTTTAGATAACTTGAAGGTACACTTTATGTGTACGCATGTCAGTGTTTTATCGTGATTTCAAACTGGCAACATTAGTGCATATTGTAACTTTTGAAATATATGTTAGATGTCTACTATATTTATTCTTTTATTTGAGTGCATATGTCCCATATTTACGCGGTATATGCTCGCCTTGCGCCATGCTGCCAACTTGAGGGGGGGGGGGGGGGCAGAGACATTGTCAAGTCGCCACAGTGATTTTTTCTCTGCCTCTTACTTCGCTCGTGAACATAAAGGTTTAAAAAAAAGAGTCAAAGCCCAGGCCGTGCGATCCTCAACCCGACGTCACTGCACGGCGCCACGAGGAATAGATAGTACTAAAATCTCACTCGCGGAAGCCTGCTCTAGCACGCGAACATCCACGCGCGCAGCTGACTCCCCAATGACGACTCCACGTAATCTTACGATGTAACGTGGCGCATCATGGCGCACCAATGGATAGCGGAGCGGGTCTATTAAGTCTTTACCTCGCATAAAGTCCAATAGATAGCATAGCGGGAGTGATAAACAATCTGCTCTCGCAGTAAGGCATCAAGTGATATTGTTACGAATGACAAGTGATGAGGCGGCGACTGACTGGGTAAACTGAACGTTTAATGGGGCGAACTTGTGCCCAAAAATAAAAGGGAAAAGAAAGATAACAAGAGAGCGTCGCGGGCGTCGAAGGCGGCGAAGCAGCAAGATCGAACGCTGGGGCGAAACTGACTGCGGCTCGCCACGCGGAGCCCCTTATGTACATGCGTGGGCTTCTGGAATAATCGGCGTAGAAAGTTCGACGCGTAGAACATTCGGACCTCGAACATGCAACAGGATTCTCGAATTTACCAGAATACTAGTTTGCAGGAATAAACAAAAGATGCGCCGCTCCCAGGAATCGAACCCTGGCTTTCTGCGTGGGAGGCACGCGCGATAACCGTTAGGCCACGCAGCGCGCTGCCTGCTTGGTCAGCTGCGCTCGCGGCATTACTCCCCCTTTAAAAAGTGCATCGCCCCGATGCAACACAAAACGAAACAAAGCAAACAAAAGTAACGGCAAGCTAAGGAGTCATTTGACACACATAATGTCCACAGTCCTATCGAGCGTAGAACGGCTTCAGGCGCACGACGTGGACGACTTCCGGTCGTGGAGGGCGGCGTGATGAAGTCCGTGTTCCGTCAGGCATCACCTCGTAGTTCAGGTCCCCGAGTCGACGAAGTACTTTGTAGGGTCCGAAGTAGCGCTTTAGGAGTTTCTCGCTGAGACCACGGCGGCGGATCGGTGTCCACACCCACACCCTGTCTCCGGGCTGGAAATGGACGTCCCGACGACGAAGGTTGTAGCGGCCAGTGTCGACTCGTTGTTGGGCTTGAATACGGTGTCTGGCGAGCTGGCGGACTTCTTCGGCCCGTTGTGCAACCGCCTGGGCGTCGTCGCTCTCATTGTCAGATGGCTCATGGGGCAGCATGGCGTCCAGCATGGTCGTTACCTTGCGACCATGTACCAGCTGGAAAGGTGTGTATCCAGTGGTCTCTTGAACCGCCGTATTGTAGGCGAACGTGACGTAGGGCAACACCTCGTCCCACGTCTTGTGCTCTACGTCGACGTACATAGAGATCATGTCGGCAATTGTCTTGTTGAGCCGCTCTGTCAGTCCGTTGGTCTGCGGGTGGTACGCAGTGGTACGACGATGGCTGGTGTGACTGAGCCGGAGGATTTCTTGGGTCATCTGTGCCATGAACGATGATCCGCGATCTGTAATCAGAACTTCGGGAGCGCCGTGCCGGAGGACGATGGACTCGATGAAAAACTTGGCGACTTCCGCAGCAGTCCCTGAAGGAAGGGCTTTCGTTTCGGCATACCGCGTGAGATAATCTGTGGCGACGATTATCCAGCGGTTTCCCGACGTTGACGGCGGAAACGGGCCAAGTAGATCCATTCCGATCTGCTGGAACGGTGCGGTCGGGGGAGCAATCGGCTGCAGGAGACCTGCCGGCTTCGTCGGCGGTTTCTTACGTCGCTGGCACTCGTGGCACGATCGGGTGTAGAGGTGGACGGCTTTGGGGAGCTTTGGCCAGTAATACTTTTCACGAATACGGGCCAGTGTTCGGCTGTAACCGAGGTGTCCGGACGTCGGGTCGTCGTGACATGCTTGGAAGATCTCCTCCCGAAGGTCGGTCGGGATTACCAGCAACCACGGTGTGTTGTTGTCCCCGAAGTTCTCTTTGTAGAGTACACCTTGTCTAATGGCAAAGGTCGGCAGTACTCGTGAGAAGGCACGTGGCACGGTACTTCCGCCCCCTTCCAGGTGCTCGATCAATGCGCGCAGCTCAGGATCGTCCCGTTGACGTCGTGCCATGTCGTCGGTGTTCACCGCTCCCAGGAAGCACTCGTCGTCATCGTCGTCGCTGCAGCCGGGAGGGGTTTCGATGGGGGCTCTGGACAGGCAGTCGGCGTCGCTGTGCTTGCGGCCTGACTTGTAGACCACTGTCATGTTGAACTCTTGTAGTCGGAGACTCCATCGAGCGAGGCGTCCTGACGGGTCCTTGAGGTTCGCAAGCCAGCAGAGCGAGTGGTGGTCCGTGACTACACGGAACGGGCTCCCGTACAAGTAAGGACGAAACTTCGTGATTGCCCAGACGACCGCAAGGCATTCTTTCTCAGTCGTGGAGTAATTTTTCTCCGCCTTGGACAGTGTCCGACTTGCGTAGGCGATAACTCGCTCGGTGCCCTCTTGCACTTGAACCAGTACCGCGCCCAGTCCAGCGTTACTTGCGTCCGTGTGAATTTCGGTTTCCGCTTCTTGATCGAAATGTCCAAGAACAGGAGGAGTCTGCAGTCGTCGCTTCAGCTCGTCGAATGCCTGCTGCTGCTCCTCGGTCCATTCGAACTTCTCGGCGTCCTTCGTGAGGTTTGTGAGCGGTGCGGAAATTTTAGCGAAATCCCGAACGAAGCGTCGATAGTAGGCGCAAAGTCCAAGAAATCTTCGCACGGCCTTCTTGTCTGTTGGCGCTGGAAATGCCGCGACGGCGCGAGTCTTCTCGGGGTCTGGGCGGACGCCTTTGTTACTAACCACGTGGCCTAAGAACTTCAGTTCGTCATAGGCGAAGCGGCACTTTGACGGCTTGAGTGTGAGTCCGGCGGTCTGAATGGCTTGGAGAACAGCTCGGAGTCGTCGCAAGTGCTCGTCGAAGTCACTTGAAAACACTACGACGTCGTCAAGGTAGACGAGGCAGCTCTGCCACTTCAGCCCTGCCAGTACTGTGTCCATGACACGCTGGAATGTTGCCGGCGCCGTGCATAGGCCGAAAGGCATCACCTTGAACTCGTACAGGCCATCCGGCGTGACGAAAGCTGTCTTCTCTCGGTCCCGTTCGTCGACTTCGATCTGCCAGTAGCCGCTCTTTAGGTCCATCGATGAGAAATATCGAGAGTGGCGCAGCCGGTCTAGAGTGTCGTCGATGCGGGGAAGTGGGTAGACGTCTTTCTTCGTCACCGCGTTCAGCTGCCGGTAGTCAACGCAGAACCTAAGCGTTCCGTCCTTCTTCCTAACCAGCACGACTGGAGAGGCCCACGGACTGCTTGAAGGCTGGATTATGTCGTCGTTCAGCATTTCTTCCACTTGCTGTTGGATGACCTCCCGTTCTTTTACGGAGACTCGGTACGGCGATCGGTGCACCGGGAGCACGTCGTCCTGGGTGACGATGCGATGCTTCGCAACGGTGGTTTGGCGCACCTTCGATGACGTCGCGAAGCAGTCGCGGAATTCGGCGAGGAGGTTACTCAGCTGCCGTCGTTTCGGGCGTGGAAGCTTGGGGTCAATGTCAAGCTGCGCTGGCGGCGTAGTGTCTTGCTGAGGTGGCGATGATTCCTCAGCAATCGAGGCGATTTCGACGGAGTTCCGAAGTTCCTCGACGTGACCAACGGCTGCACCTTTAGTAAGGTGTTGCGTTTCGTTTCGGAAGTTCGTCACGAGGACCACAGTGCGGCCATCCTGGACTTCAGCTACTCCTCTTGCGACGCCTATTCCTCTTCCCAGGAGCAATTGAAGGTTGCCTTCCAGAACAACTTCGCCGCAGGTAGCTGCATCGGTCACGACGGGTACGACAACACTTGATCGCGGCGGCAGGTTCACGTGGTCCGCAGCTACTCGGACGGCGGCTGACGCTGTTTCCGGCTTCTCTGAAGGTGGAACAGGCGTCCGCAGCGTCAATCTGTTTTCACCAAGGTCGATGACGGCGGCGTATTCACACAGAAAGTCCATTCCGAGAATGACGTCTCTGGCACAGTCTTGTAGAATGACGAATTTCACAGGGCACGTCTCACCGTGGATCTTGACGCGAGCGGTGCATCTCCCGACTGGTGTGATGAGATGCCCTCCGGCGGTTCGAATTTGAGGTCCATCCCACGGCGTCGTCACTTTTCGCAGGCGGCGAGAGAGCCTCCCACTCAAGACTGAGTAGTCTGCTCCGGTGTCCACGAGCGCCGATGCGTCGAGGCCGTCGATAACAACGTTTAGGCTGTTGGACACCGTTGCAGGCGTGTCGGTGCGATGCGGGGCGTCAGGAGAGTGGGCGCGCTCCGGCGTTCTTGGAGGCTGTTTGCTTCCGTCGTTTTCGGCAACGTCACCTCCAGGCGTTGCCGCACTTAGTTTTCCCGGCGACGGAGGGGAGACAGGCTCTCTCGGCGGGGTCGTTGCGCTGGGGACGCTGAACGTCGTGGCGATGGGGAGCGGGCTTCACGGCGGAGAGACGACACTGGGGAGGGCGAGCGTCGGAGGTACTCCTCGATGTCGCGAGGGCGTTCGTCGTACCTTGGGCGCGGGTCGTTCGGGTGGAACCCGCGCAGCCCCAGTTGTCTGTAGGGGCATCGACGGTAAATGTGGCCGGCTTCACCGCAGTGATAGCACAGAGGGCGTCGATCGGCCGTCCTCCAGACGTCGGTCTTTCGTGGCGCAGCTTGTTCTGGGCGGATGTACGCCCGATCTTCCTGGCGTCGGGAATACTGCGGCGCTGGAGGCTCACGTCGAGGTGGCGCCGTACATGGGTGAGCAGGGGGCGGTGGTCGTCGGGTAGCTGCGGCGTAGCTTAGCTTCGGTGGTTCAGGAGCGGCGCTGGCGAGAACTTCTGGCTGCAGCGCCTGCTGAAGTTCTTCCCGGACAATCTCGGCGACTGAGGGAGTAGCCGGGCTTGTGGCAGCAGGTAGCAGCTTCCTGATTTCCTCCCGCACGACGTCCCGGATAATCTCGCGAAGGTCCGGGCTGTTGCAGCTGGAAGTCGAGAGGGCAGCGACGCCAGGAAGTCTCTGATAGTGGGAGGCGCGTGCTTGTAGGGCACGTTCGATGTTAGTAGCCTCGGTGATGAAGTCTTGGACGGTGATAGGCGGGTTCCGCACAAGGCCTCCGAAGATGGTTTCTTTCACTCCTCGCATCAGGAACCGCAGCTTCTTCTCTTCAGGAGCGTTTGGGTCGGCGCGGTTCATGAGGCGGAGAACGTCCTCGACGAAACTTGTGACGCTCTCGTTCGGCCCTTGGCTTCTTGCTTGAAGAAGTTCTTCGGCCCGCTGACGTCGCTGCTGGCTGGCAAAAGTGCGTCGAAGCTCGGCCTGGAAGTTCTTGCCACGACGAAATTGACGCTTCGTGGTTCTCGAACCAGGTGCGTGCAGTGCCTTCCAGAGCGAAGTAGACATTTCGCAGGCTCTGCTCAGGACCCCATCCGTTGAATCGTGCGACGCGTTCGTACTGGCCCAACCAGTCGTCCACATCTTCATGAAGATTGCCACTGAAATTCGGCGGCGTCCTTGGTGGGGCCTGCACGTAGACAATGGACGTCGCTGGCGTTCCGTCTGGCTGCGACGTGGTGGTCATCGTCGGCTTCGGCAGCTTCTTTGTCCTGTCCGGCAGTGGTCCAAGTTCCGGGGGTAGGCCGAGGTTGCGGCGACTGAACCGGATCTCGGTAGTGCCTTCGTTGGTTCTTCGCGGGCTTGGCGTCGGACTTGCACTACGGGCCCTCGGAGGGGTACGCGGCAGGGGCATGCGTTACCCCGCACCTCCACCAAAATGTCACGAATGACAAGTGATGAGGCGGCGACTGACTGGGTAAACTGAACGTTTAATGGGGCGAACTTGTGCCCAAAAATAAAAGGGAAAAGAAAGATAACAAGAGAGCGTCGCGGGCGTCGAAGGCGGCGAAGCAGCAAGATCGAACGCTGGGGCGAAACTGACTGCGGCTCGCCACGCGGAACCCCTTATGTACAGTCAGCACGGAATGAAACCCGAACGCCGGAGCGCGTGGCCATCGATACAGGCTGCTCCACCTGGAGGGCCCCTGAGAACTAATGAAAATGAACCTGGGTGCGGGCGCAGGTCTTACTAAGATGTCCTCAACCTTCGCGTGGGGCGTCTGAGGCTTCCGCGTTTCGCCGGTGGCACGCTGTCAGCGCCGTCGCTGCCGGGGTAGGTTGCCAGTCACCACACTGTGCCCGGCCTCGACACTAGGCAGCCGCTTAACTACATTATAGCTCTTTGCGATAAGCCCTGCTTAGACATGGTGATGAATTTATTCCGCGTCCGGAATTGATACGCCTGGCATATCGGTGGTTACCGAAGAGCGGGGTCCGGCAATCCTGCGTTTTTAAGATTTGACTGATAACTTCACACAAGCACATGGCATTGCTCATAAAAACCGAGGCATCCGCTGTCTGGTTTGTTGCAACATTAATTATTCATAAAAAGTGCTGTATAGGCCGTGCTCAATAAATAGCAAATTTTACTTCGCGTTTATGACGTTTCACTATTTGCTCACCGAAACCGCCGACGTAGCACTGATTCCGGTGACACGTAATCAATGCGATACGATTCTGTCTGATGCACGAAGTGCTTTGCAAATTCTATTTGCCTTTAAGCGATACGCCAGAGCGATCAGACCGACAGCGTTGCAAGGTATATCGCTGGGAATACAATACACAAGGCGAGTGACAGTGCTTCGCAGGCGGATGTGATCGGCGCTTACAGCGCGCCACCGGCGAGCGCGGCAAATCCCTGAGCGCGCCGCGGAGTGTCGAGCCCATCTTGTGCAGGACCCGCACCCTCGCACTCCGGCTGCATTTTCATTAGTTCTCAGGGGCCCTCCAGGTGGAGGCAGCCTGTATCAGACGGCCACGCGTTCCGGCGTTCGGGTTTCATTCCGTGCTGACTGTACATGCGTGGGCTTCTGGAATAATCGGCGTAGAAAGTTCGACGCGTAGAACATTCGGACCTCGAACATGCAACAGGATTCTCGAATTTACCAGAATACTAGTTTGCAGGAATAAACAAAAGATGCGCCGCTCCACAGGAATCGAACCCCGGCTTTCTGCGTGGAAGGCAAGCGCGATAACCGTTAGGCCACGAGCGCGCTGCCTGCTTGGTCAACTGCGCTCGCGGC
>JAZHYW010018972.1:0-43924 GCA_037355805.1 Ixodes ricinus | reverse complement strand
GACGCTGCCTATTGAGACAAGGCTTGGGGTGAACGGGACACAACGTTGCAAGGATGATCGCGCTTCGCTTGATTACGTTTGTGGTGATTGCGCACGTGGACGCAATTCGGCGAAGTCAGAAGAGACTGGCACATGTCGCAGGCCAGTAACCATAATGTGTCCGAGTTTCAAATTGGAGCCAAAGCTCTGGCGAGACGGACCTTGCATTTGTCCGCAGAGCTGCTGCTTCTTCCCATACCGAGGCCCTATCAACCTTGAACGGAGAGGTTCATGTCACTCATCACCTTGATGACCTCTACCAACGGACGACCTGGCACAATAACCACTGCTTTCCTGGGTATACGCATCTCAAGCTATTCATCCCACGAGCGCGCCAAGTCCAACTTCCGTAAGGAATGTGGACATACTTTGCAGACGGACTCACTGATAAAGACTCGCATTAACTGTATTGTTAAAAGAGATTACCAACTTTGTTTCGCTTTTTAAGGTGAGGGGAGAGAGTGCTACGAGAATAAGGAGGAAGGAGGAGGAAGACTAGCGGGATCTGAGAGACGGGACGGCTCGACTGAGTAACTGAGGAGAATTATCGTCACAATAAATATATATGTATATGTACATATCGGAAAATGTACATAATTGTTCATCCAAGCCGGGTGAAAAATTGCTGTGTGTGTGTATACAGCCTATTACTTGGTTCGCTCCCAACGGGCGACGAGTCCTCCCAGCAGTGATGAGAAATTTAGCCAGTGCAGTACAAATCGCTAGCCTGGTCTATAACGTGCATCACGGAGTAAAGCGATACACGACCGCACACAGGTACGATGCTCATCCATACCACCGGTGATAGTATTTAACCCAGGACTTCTGGGTTCTGCAGCGCGAGCTTTCGCTCCACGTGCTCCGAGTTGCTGTGCGCTAGCCTCAGATCCGCCCCCCCCCCCCCTCTCCCTCCCCTCTCCCTCCCTGCCGGGTGAATGTTCCCCGTCTGAGCTATCGCCTTGATCGTTGTAATAAGGATGGCGACAGTATGGAGACTGAGAGAATAACCGAAGATTCTTTTCACCGTTTCTCATGGAACACTAACAACCAGCGAGTTGACAAAGGTGCTGTGGAGGGCCGAGAAAAAACATCGTGTAATAAGAAATTTGTCAATTTCCAGAAAAAAATGGTCCAATGTCTGTCTCGGAAAACAAGTAACAAAAAAAACTAACAACTGACCACGCAAAAAAAACTTTCACTTTATTATATTTAGCCGGGTGAAGTGTTTATTTTCGTGCAAACCGCTTTTTTCTTGAGTGGAAAGAGTATGTAAATAAAATAACGCGGTTTTGACTTTCTTTTTTATTCGAATACTTTTCGTTGAGGCTAGGCTTTGCGAAGAATTCAATCTAAGCACGTCGCCCCGAGCGGAGTGTGTCCACCTCGTATAGTAGAACACCTCCTGTCGATTATCTCTTATTCAGTCTCACGTGCAGCACATCTAACCTCTCTCTCCCCGTCCTACACCCCCCCCCCTTTTCCTCCCTTGCTCTAAAAAATTACAAAAGCGAAATGCAGATGACAGCAAAGTGTAACAAGAACCCCCCCCCCCCCTCCCCCAGCCCCCTCAAAAAAAATAAGATCCGCAAAAGGTGAGAATAGAGTATACGCAGAAAGTGAATCGATGGAATTGAGCTTTCAAACTGCCAGCGTTGCTTCTATCGCTTGCGTAATATTGGTTCAGGCGTTGTTGGTTGTCAGCCTCGGTACTATCTTAATTCAGTTCTTGAAAGATACATTGCGCGCTAAGGAAATAGTTAAACGAACCTATTCCTTCTTTCTCTTTTCTTTTTAACATACGCAGACACAAAAGCAGTGCCTCGTTCTTTGATTTCCAATTTAAAAATTTAATAAACTCAGCCCAAGGATTTAAATTTGATAAAACATGAGACAAAAAAAGGAAGAAAAAGAAATAGAGAGCACAACTCTGTGGAAGTGCAGGATCTAAGAACGATATAACGTGGATGAAAGTTGGGAAACTCCTTAGATCAAAGTTTTCACTAGATCTGAAACCTCTCTCGGTAGCTATCGATTTCCAGGATAGAGCATGTGCGGGGAGCTGATATGGACGAGAAAAAGATTCAAAAATCAACTCGATAAAAAAATACAAAAAACATCGATACATTTCTTTTTTTTACTCATATATCAGTTTCCTTCTTTGGGGGGGGGGGCGGTGAATTTATAAGCGAGCGGCGAGAGGACACGGGGAACAAGTATCGGTCTTGAAAAGGCTGGCCGAGAGCGTGATGGATTGATTCAATAATGACGAGTTTCTTGGAAGCACGAGGTGGCCCTGGAGCCAAAGTTCGGTTCTAGTCCACCTACATCCAAAAACAAAAATATATATCTATTTTTTCAGTTACAAAGTATACAATCGTCTCTGGAAAAACGCTGCGGATTTCGTAAGCCCTCAAGTTCTACTTTCGCTCATTTTTCTCAGTTCTAGTTACTGAAGAGACGAGAGGGGCAAGCGCGTCTTTGAAGACCTCGCCTCCATCACGCGGTCGTTGCCTTCCATCGTGCTTCGTCTGTGCGTGCACGCTCGACGCTCACGAGACTCCGAAGCGCCATCGAAGCTGGCAAAATCGCGCTGGAGTTCCGGACGAACCGAAGAATCCCGCTGCTTTTTTCATCCTGTCAATGACTATGGCTGCATTTACACAGATGCGACCGTAGCCCATCCAATCAAATTCTGATTGTTTTCGTTGTAGTAGATGGGTTGAAGAGGAACAAATGGGAAGACGGGCTGCGTGCGATCGCTCCCTTCCAGATTCGATTCGCTACGATCACATCTGGTGTAAACATATAGATATGAACCCACAGCCTCGGGGAAGTATCCTCTGTTATACGCTGAATTGAAATGAACTATTGGGGAGGAGATGGAACAGTCACGCCTCTAGCGGTACTCTTCAGCTGGGGGGACAACAAAGCGAATTTTATTTCTTGTTTTTGATCCGAGAGATGGAAAATGACGATGCGAAGGTCGATCCTCGTGCGACCAAAGCGTTGTCGAGAGCGAGGCGCTCGTGCCCAGATCGTTTATGGCGAGGGTCAATTTCTTTGTTACGCTGCGTTAGTAAACACCGGGATGTGGTGACACAACCAACTGGAGAAAGCGCCCCCTATGGCTCATCTCCTGCCCAATGAGGCCTTGAATTTAGTATAGAAACTTACGTGCGCCGTCTATTCGAGCTTCTATGAAGTTACCGTGATAAAAAATAAATAATTTCTATCGAAAAAGTCGTATGTTGCCAATGTGCAGACTATACGAAGCTGAGGCCCTCAGCCAGAGACACCAACCGTAACCGTAACTGAAACCGAAAACCGGTTTAGGAACGAAATATTTTCATTGACCGTAACCAGAACGAAATCGTTATTTGAAATTTATAAGAACCGTAACCGTAGCCCTAAATCATTTACCTGTAACCGATATTAACCGAAAAATAAAAATATTAATATTTCTCGAGGGTGACCTCGTGGAGGGATCTTGAAATATCGTGGACATTTCACAACATTTCCGTTCAGTCTAAATTTGAGATTAGGAATTCTTAGTTGGAATCAGTGGTCCAGCTTATAATGAAAAGTTTTTATTCGAGAAAGTTTGACTAGTGTTCGATTGCTACGCACATGCGCGACGGGCTGGCTCAGTTGGCTTTGGATTGGATGAGAATGATTGAGACGATCAAATCAAGCATTCTACTTTAGTAAGGGCATCACTGTATGGTTGTTTTGGTAAGATAGCAAAAATAAAACATATATTTAACTTCTAAGTCATTCGAGTTATGTTTCGTTAAGTGTAACTGTTTACAAAAAGATTATATGCCGTAAAACACTTTATTCAATTTTAGTGAACGAGTGTTGGAGCTAGAAACGTGTGCAACTTTTGACCAATTGGAAGTACCGGCTCCGTAGCCAGGAATTATTTGGGGGGGGGGGGGGGAGGCATAGCAATTTTCATGACTGAGAGGGGGGGGTACTTATCCTACTTTCCGCGTGTAGTAGTTCCCCGGCTGGCTAGAACGATTTGGTAGTCATTCAATATTTGTCTTCATTTACCAACGTTACTAGAACCTGTGTTACGGGCTTGAGTTGAGCTAGTTGGTGCATTACTAGGATAGGGCCAGCTTGAACTTGGGAGACGAGAAAACGTAAAAAGCCGAGATAGAAGAAAGAGACAGAGATAGAGATACTGCTGGACTACCAACTATGGATTTAATGCTTCTTCCTCTTCTTGAACCTTAACTGCGTGCTTCTTCTTTTCTGCTCATCCTTAAAGCGCCATACAATCTAAGGATGAAATAAAAATGAAATTAAATTAAATGAAATGAGAGCTCACATGCATTCCACATACAACCCAAAGCTCACCTCAAAAGAAAAACAGTATTAGAGGTGTGTCACGCACTGCTGGAGATGTCAATCTGGGTTGTATGTGGAATGCATGTGGCTCTCATTTCATTTAATTTAATTTCATTTTATTTCATCCTTAGATTGTATGGCGCTCTAAGGATGAGCAGAAAAGAAGAAGCACGCAGTTAAGGTTCAAGAAGAGGAAGAAGCATTAAATCCATAGTTGGTAGTCCAGCAGTATCTCTATCTCTGTCTCTTCTTCTATCTCGGTTTTTTACGTTTTCTCGTCTCCCAAGTTCAAGCTGGCCCTACCTAGTTACTAGAACACTCAGTTTGGAAACTCACCGGCGAAACTTGGGCCGCTGGCGTCCACCGAGACCGAGCTAAATACGGCAACAGCTCCACTCGTTATCTTTTGTCATTACTGTGGTCACTTTGAGCGTTAGGGAAGCATGTTTTTGCGTAAAAACAAACGGAAAAAACTCTTTTTGTAGTAACCTTTATTGGAGTTTAGTACAAAATGACACACGTGATGTTTTCTAAAATCTTATGTTTGCAAGGTTTGCGGCACAATTAACATTGTTTTTATAAAACCATGTCTCACCGGTGATTTTAGGCAGCGCATCCCGACCTGGGCGCATCCTAACTTCGGTAGTAACTCGCGGCGGTGTCCCCTTAGGAGACGGCGGTGGCACCCCTGAAACCCCCTTCCACCGTGTATGTTTCGGCGCCAAAATGGCCGATTAAAGCCAAAGTAGAAGTCACCGTGGAAGTTCCTCGAGTGGCCGCTGCGGGGGAAACGGCGGCGTTGCAATCGCCATTAGCTCGGTTCTCGAGTACGGATCGGCGCCACTTTTCCAGAGCAGGCACTGTACACTTGGGACTACAAAAATAGTGATAAGGTAGTAGTGAACCAGCCGATGTGCCCAACAGACGTCCAGCTGGTTGTCGCCCTTCCCCCCCTCCAGGGGTCGGGCCCTCGGGCCCGCTCCCGGGGGCCAACAACAGTCAAGCTCAAAGGTGCTGGCGTAGTCCACCAACGGGACAAAGAGAGCTGAGGCCTGTATTTCTTAATGCAAGGAGCGTTATGAACAAAACCAACCATCTAGAAGCTGTGGTGTTTTCCTATGACCCGCACGTTATAATAATCACCGAAGCATAGCTACACAGCGAAATTCAAGGTACAGAGGTGGTGCCGCCAAACTACAGGTTATTACGAGAAGATAGAACCTCCCGAGGGGTGGAGTTGCCATAGGCATCAAGGATAACTTATCTGCCATGGTATGAGGCAGATCTAGAACTCTGAAAGCATATGGTGTAAAATATATTTTTATGGGTTGTGGCTAACGCTTGGAAACGGTAAACACTGTACAAAGAAACCCGGTTAATCACCGGATGACTTCATAATATCCTTGAGTTTTTACTAGCTCATACTACCATACAAAGCAAGATTATAATTGAAGGCGATTTTAATGCTCCGAACGTAATTTGGTCGAATGACGGTGTGGCCTGCAACGGAACTAGTCTATCTTATGTGTTTACTGATATAGCATTTAGTTGGTGTCTGCGTCAGTCTGCCGAAGACCTAGGCCACACGGAGTACTGAAACATCGAGCGCATTATTGGACTTTTTACTCGTTAGGAAACATTTTGACCACTGTAGCGCTTCTGTTCATGACGGCATCTCGGATCACAAGTTAAGTATTCCTTAAGTGCGATCTTAACGTTTCTCAAAGCGGCCTGGCTGGAAGTGAAGCTTCCTTATGATTACGAAAGAGCAAATGACGAGTTAGTTATTGATTACCTAGAAGAGCACCTTGCCGGGTTCGACGAGGAAACTGATCTAAACGAGATGCGGTTAAACTTCGAAGAGCATTACACTCCACTGCCTGTCAAATTATACATACCAAAAAAACTAGAACGATAAAAATCAAAAACCCATAGATTAGCAGAGTCATTTTGCAGGCCAAACATAAACTGAAAAACTTTGTAAGTGTCCCTAAACTGCAATCTCTGAACAAAATGGAAATATAAAATCCATATTCCAACTAGCAAAAGGAGCACTATTTTACAGTCATTGCCTGACTTCATTGCATCCACTCCTGCAAAACTGTTGCGTTATCTTTCCCCCCTTTAAGGTCTAGCATTAATCAGATACGCATTGATAACAACGTCATGAGTGACAGGAACAGAATCCCATCTAGATTAAACGCTATATTCAGTCAGTTTTTACTATCGAAATAAGCGAATCGAACAGCATTCTTAGCGATCATAGATCTCACGCGTGCAGCTTCATATCAGAACAGGGCATTTTGTTGCTGCTATTATCACGAAACGTAAAAAAATCGACTGGCCCCGACAGTCTACCAAACGCGTTTCTTATAGAGACATGCTGATTGGGTTTAAAATATTACATTGGCCTCTTTTCCAAGTCACTCAGGGAACCGTAATACCGGACGACTGGTTAAAAAGCAAGAGGTGTGCCAGATTAAAGCAGGTGGTAAAAGGGACTCAATCGATAATTTCGCCTGATTTCTTTCATTTGTACGTTGTGTAAATTACTGGAGCATATTGTAAACAAACAGTTTATATATTTTTGTGATGAATATGACGTACTAAGCGCAAATCAACACAGTTTCCGCAGAGGGCTATCTACAGCAACGCAACTAATAGAATGTTTTGAAATATCCGGTCATGTAAATGATCGTTTTACTATTGGACGCCATTTTTATGAATCTGTCAAAAGCGTTTAATTGCGAACCTCATCACAAGTTAATTAACGTACTCACTGACACCAAAGTTTTTTTTTGTTTTTTTTTACAAATCGAATAGGAGCATATTTTACAAATCGGCAGCAGATCGTAGATATCGGTGGCATTTTTCCGATTTGTTAAGCGTAGATTCTGAGGTTCCACAAGTCTCTGTGTTAGGCCCATTGCTTTCTCTAATATATGTCAACAGCTTGCTTTCTATTAGCACTGAGAGCAGTGGCGGTCCTATAGGGGGCGGGGGCCAAGGGGCGACCACCCCCCCCCCCAAATCGATCGCTTTTTATATTTTGTATTTGTATTTTTGCAGCAAGCAAAAAGAGAGCACAGTCGGTCTTGATTGGAGCATCTGTGAGCTCGGACGACGTCTTCACATAGGGACGTAGGGAAGAAGACCCCTTTAAAAAGAGCAGACTCACTGGAGCGTGTGTGCTCTCTGGAAATCTAATTTCGCCTCAAAGAATATGGTGTAAATAGACCCTTGGCCGTTAGCTGCCAACTGTAGTATTTAAATTTTCGCTAGTTCTGTACACAGTACCTCAGATGGCGCCACTGTTACACCATTGCGCCCGTGTTTTCAGGGTTGCGTGTGAGTCTTTTTTTGTTATTTAAAGCGTGATGTCTCTTTTCTTTGTTATTTAAGCAGCGATTCCCCCCCCCCCCCTAAAACGAATGTCTGGGACCGCCACTGACTGAGAGGCCAGTAAAAATAAGAATGTTTGCTAATGACTGCATAACATACACTCCTATAACCTCCGTGGACAATCAGATGGAACTAAATAATACCTTCGGTATTGTGACATAGTGCAGCGAAAAATAGCATGAAACTAAATACCGGAAAAACTCAATACACGCAAATAAAAAAAAACATTATGTTTTGATTATGAGCTTGATGCTGTTAAGCTTTCCAAAATTGATAGCAACAAGTACTTCGGTGTTTTATTACGAGCGATCTAAAATGGAAGAAACATGTGGACTATATAAAAAAACAAGGCCATAAAAATTAAAAAAAAAAGACTCTGGTATCTCCTAAGAAGGCTGCTTAGGACACCTCCTTTGGTTAACTCTTGCAGTATAAAGTTCCGACCCTAGAGTACGCATCCGAAGTCTGGGATCCCTGGCAGGACACACTCTCAGTGGAGCTTGAAGGCGTACAGTCACCGGCAGTGCGCTCACTCTTTTCTGACTTTAGGAATGCTACATGTGTTACGGCGCTGAAAAGTAGGTTTGCAACCACTAAAAAACCGAAGAATGTTCCAGCGCCTGAAATTTTTTTGTCGAATATATAACAACCTTCTTAAAATTAGTAAGTCCAAATATGCGAAGCCGAAAATCTACCGGCTAGATTGTTTACATCACCCGAAAGGTTTAATCGCCATTGATGCCTGCTTAAGTCATTTTTAAGCAGTCATTTTTGGTTCAGGCGGTAGAGTGGTGGAATAAACTTCCCGATACTGTCCTTGCTCTGATCTTTTTTCTTTCTTTGAACTCGATAATGTCATGCGCTTATTGTTTGAACTGTAACAGTGTGACGCTTTCTTGGGTGTTTTTCTGTGAGTGCGTGTTTTGGGGTGCGCTTCTCAAAGTGTGCTCTGAATGTTGATCTTTGAAAGCAGTGTTGTATCTGACTTTATATGTTTGTATCACCCCCTCCTGCCTTGGCTCTTGACAGGACTGGCGGCATTGTGAAATAATTAAATAAATAATGTTCAAATTAAAAAAAACAGCCTTATTTCTGTTTCAGAAATTCTAGCTTTTCGATTCGTTTAGCTCGGCGACAAACTACTGGAGTATGGGAGGACCCCGGAAAACGCGTGTAGGCGAAGTCATACAAAACCTTTCTTGTTAATAACAAGCGTTATGCGTACAATAAAATCAAAGACTGTATTTAAGATAGCCATGCTTCGTCGCGGAGCTTTTCTTCTGAGACATCCCTATCCGATATTCAATCAGCGTCAGCTCCTTCTATGTCAACTTAACATTCAGCACGGGGCAGAAACATGCGTTTGGCCTCTATCAAATGTTTCCGTTTTATTTACAAACATTCGCAGTCTAATTCGTAAACGATATTAATCCTGCTCAGTTGCTGATTCATGCGATGCTGACGTCATCGCTCTCACGTAGACGTGGCTTTTTAGCAAAGTGTCTGGGAGAGGGCTGTTTTTATTGTAAAAAAACTATTAAACACGTTCCGCTGCGATAATACCAGATAAATTAGTAGTATGGACCGATAGAAACGCTTTAAAAGTAAATGCAAAAATTCATAATTTTTAGGCTGCAATATACAGCTATTTCTCCATTAAGACGCATTTATATAAACTCGGCAAATGTTGAATTGGTTGACTGATTCGAAACGCTTGGCGTGTGTTTCACAAAACATGTCATGGGACTATCATATTGAGTTTTTAAAAAATAAATTAACAATGGTTTTATAGGTCTGTTATATTAGAATCTATATATATTTTCGTGGCCAGTTAAAGTATTACTATATAAATCTTTACTGCTTGCTCATTCAAATTACTGCCACCTGGCTGTAATCTTAAAATAATGCACTTACTCCAAAAACGAATGTTACGTACAAGTGCTAATGATGCCGTTCTGCTCGTATACAGAAAACCTCTTAAAATGTAGAATATACAAAGTATCTACAACACGTATAATTATATGCTTTCTACATAATATAAACATGAATTGTTCAGTAACCGTACTTACATAATTGAACTGTCTGGTTTAAACAAACGCGTTTCCAATTATCAATTTCACCTTTATTACTGGAATATACTACTACCGATGAAACATACGACAAATGTTATCTACAGACTATCCAAACGGCTTAATTTTTTATTCTCTGCGATGTTCACTTAGATATCATCAACATGAAAGAGTTGCGCGCGTTGATGTGACATTTTGTTATAGCCGACTAAAGCTTTTGGTGTGTGTTTGTGTGTTTTAGTTCTCACTCGCACTGTCACTGCTGTAGAATGCGATTCGCGGGCTGAGAGCTTGTCAAGCCATTTCTCGTGCGATTTTTTCTTCTCGGCCTCCACCATTGTAAATGGGAAATAAATATATTATTATTATTATTATTATATTACAATTGATATTATTAATATAGACGTGACAGAAGGGGCCATGGTGTTTTATTGGCGTCTGCTGACTCGTTAGTTTCTCGCTTTGTCATTATAGCCTGTGAACTTGAGATTGCTTGGGTTTTCGTTTCTGTTAAACATAAACAAACGATAACGGGTGTGTTTTATGAACCTCCCACAAGCAGTGATTCGTTTGTGAATTTGTTACATAATTGCACTAATCAAATTACCAAACATTATCCAGGGCTACCAATTATAATAAAGGTGAATTCAATTACCGCAACATTATCTGGTTTAATGTATGTCCTGTTCCAACCCCATTATAATCTAAAACTAACGAGTTCATTGAACTCTTGTTCTGATTTCAACTTTCTCATCTTGTCTCAGAGCCCACTAGGTTTACAAACCTTTCATCAAATATTCTCGATCTCGTATTAACAACAAATCCGAGCGTCATATTATCACTAACCTACCTGCCATGTCTTAGTGCCAATTCAGTTTTTCACTTTTCCTTAAATATCCTATTCGTAGCGCCTAAACTTCACATAAAATATATCCTTGACTACAGCAGAGCGGACTTTAAGTCAATTAACTTGTACATGTCTGAGTTCTTTAATGATTACTTACCTGAGTTTACAGAGCGCTCCATTAAATCTAATTGCATGCTGTTTAATATGTTGTTTCATTATTAATTGCAAAGTGCATACCATCAAGAAAGATCCGATGCAACACAATTTCGCCTTGATTGAACGCTAACCTCAGTCGTCTGCGGAAATACAAAAAAGAAAAACTGTTTGACTCTGCCAAACGATTATCCCCTGATGCACGATGGGCAGCGTACCAAACTGCGGATCAAAAATATGCAGCAGTTCTTACGAAAACTATGTCATATTTTTATAATCACACACTAAATATTATGTTAGCAACTAATCCTAAACAATTTCGGAATGTCGTTAATCCCAAGTGTCCGTCCAACATTGTCCTTCAGTCATCTGGTGGTATAGATGTACCAGTAACTAAGAGTGCAAGCAATGTCATCCTTTACAGCCTCTCATATTAACCAAATACTGGTATTGGCGTTTTCTGTTTTTTTTTTTTTTGCCTATGATCCCAGTGGCAGTTGACGCGATTGGTGTTACTGATAAATATTCTTAATATGAAGCTTTCGTCCCATGCCGGAATAGCTGGGATTAACGGCAAGTTCTTAAAAATTGTAATATATATTGTTCAACCATTCTCTCAATACTTTATATCCAGTTTCTCTAGTTATAGCGTAGTTCCAAGCGATTATTTAGTTGGGAAGGGGTTCCTTTACAAAAATTTGGTGAAAAACAAAACCCATGCAATTAGCGACCAATTTCTTTTGCATAGTGTGCCATGAAAAATATGTGAACATGTCATCGACTCGTAGATGGCAAATTATCTTGAAATTAATGACACTAACACAAGTTCACAACATGGCTTTAGAAAATATATTTTTATGTGAAACTCAACTACTATCCTTCATGCATGATCTCCATCATTCTTTTGATAATCATTATAAAACCGATTGTGTTTTTCTGGATTTCTCAAAAGCCTTTGACAACGTTTCCCACGAACTCCTTCTTCATAAACTACAATAACTTTTAATCTCAACCGCCTATAATTCGTTACTGCTAATAGTACGAATTCATGTACAGTTCCAGTCATCTGGGGTGTCTCGCAGGGCTCAGTGCTTGGCCCACTACTCTTTCTTATTTACATTAAGGACTTGGTGCAGAGGCTTGTCTTCTTTTATTTGCCTCTTTGCTGACGATTGCGTAATATACCGGAAAACAACCGACGTATCTAACACTATACTGCTACAATCCGACCATAATCATATATCACTCGTGGCGTAGCCAGTGGCTAATGAAACTAAAAACTGACAAATGTAAATTGATGAGAGTGTCACGCGCTCAACCGGTGTGTCATACTTATCATCTTCAAATTTAATAGCAATCCTCTCGCTTCAGTAGTGTGTATACAAATAACTTGGCGTTCATATGACGTGCAACATTTTTTGAAAAATTCAATATGAAATAAGTAATTAACAGTGCTAACCTTATGTTAGGACACTTAAAAAATATCTTTCTTTCTCCATCTTTATTAAGACTTACCATGTGCAAAACCTTAATACGGCCAAAATTAGAATATGCAGCTGCTTTGTGGGACCCCGCTGACTCTTCACCTATTTTCTCTTAAGTAATCCATTCAAACACTCTCGGCTTCTTCATATTCACAAAATATCATCGCAGTGCTAGCCTTTCTACCATGAAAAATACTTTTTTCCTGCTTACTAATTCAGCGCCGAAAAAGTTCTCGCTTATGTATTCTTCATAAAATATTTGATGAAAAAACTTTCCCTCCGTCATAAACTAATTGCTCTCACAATTCTATATATCTACTCGCATTAATCATAGCCATAAGGTTGGTATTCCAAAATTTAAAACTTCATTATTTCAATATTTTGTTTTGACACAAACATCTATAGGCTGGAACCACCTTCCCGCCTCGATTGCTAACATCCCTAATATTGTTTTGTTTAAACACGCTATTACTAACATGTGCACCTTATAGTTTATATTTTACAGCTCTCTCCCTCTTCAATGTACATACCTTGAGGGTATTTGAAATAAATAAATATCGGTAACCGGGTTTCATGAAAGCTTCGCGCGCCCCAAGGGTTCCTACGATCTTGCCGTCCGTCGAACGACATCCGACCCTCTCGGATTTTATTTGCGGACGCGAAGCCTAGCAACGCGGCCACAACAGCGCTCCAAAGCTCGGCTGACCGGCTCATCCGATCGAGACGAGGACGCATTCACTCGGGCATGCAGGGTAGCTCGCGCTTTCACGCAACAGCGACAATTGGATGCCCGCCGGCGCCGACCAAACATCGCTGTTGGGACGCCGGCCTAGAGGGACGCGAATTCGACGAAGCGTCCCACTTATCCGAAGAGCGGTCGGCTCCGATTTCTCGGTGGAGCGGTCAATCGTGTAGTGGTAAC
Organism: Ixodes ricinus; assembly: GCA_037355805.1. Classification (NCBI taxonomy): domain Eukaryota; kingdom Metazoa; phylum Arthropoda; class Arachnida; order Ixodida; family Ixodidae; genus Ixodes; species Ixodes ricinus. The sequence goes on along the minus strand of JAZHYW010018972.1, from coordinate 30,652 downwards.
TAAGTTGCTGTATCAACGGACGGACACCAACTCGTGTGAATGCAAACAGTGTCGTGGATACAAAACATAATACACACAAACACAGCCAGACTTGCCACAAACATACATGCGCAAGCAGGCTCACGCTGCTGCCACGAACCTACAAACACGATCTATCGTCGACCGAAACATTTGCTCAATACTGACACAAACGTATCAGGTACAAACACGTAGACACTGAAGCCAAAGTGACAAAAACGCTAACACGAGCTGACAGGAGCACGCAGCATACATATCCAAACAGACATATGTACGTGCGTAAACACACACACATACATGCTCATATGGCGTGAGTGCAGACACACACACACAGACGGACGAACCGCTGAGATGTATCTTCATAACTTTGTATTCCTTACTCTACGCGTGGCAAACGAGGCGAGGAGAGAAAATCCCGCCAATCAGGCATGCGCATGTGGTTACGGGTGTAGTTTTTGGTGAGTTTGCTTTTCGGCTACTGTAGATGTGCCTTGGACATACATTCGTATGTCCAAGGCACAACCAGAATATATGTACCTTTCGCGCAGGAGTTCTGCGAGAGTGTCCACTTCCGAGTCGCGCATGCGCAGTTGTGCTCCATTATTTTTAGGTCACACCCTGACGCCAGTTTATACGAGTCTGACCATTTTTGCGCATAATGCGTCGCAAAAATTTGGTTGAGGTTAATGTGTAGAGCTGCATGCCGACACCGATGTTTGGTATGTGATAAGATTTGCTTAATGGCAAAATATACGAGGCAGGCAAAAAACAAAATATATATCGCCAGATGTTTTTAAAGTTTTTTTTACTAAACTCAATGCGGGAGGTAATGCTACGCAAACGGCGTCGAATGTTTAGAAAAGAACGACGGAGTGTTCATAACGCATTGCGGAGAAGCAGGTTGTCTCTATTTACGGACGGTTTCGAAAGAGAAAGTGACTGAAAACATTCCGTAAAATCGACACATTACCACGTCTGATCTCGCAACACATGTCCCTGAAGTTTCAAAAGTAATACTTTGTGAAGTTTACTTTATTTATTACAAAGTGCAGACCATGACTGGTTCAAGCAGGCGGGCAAAAATGTACGCAGGTCCCCAAGAAGATAAGCAATAGACACAGTTAACACGTTTCAAAATCATGTAGAAATGCACACTGTCGCTGCACAAAATACACACAAAAGCAAATTCGATTTGTAACTGGACACACCACGGCAGTGACTTGCTTAAAAAAGGTGAGCAACCAAGACGCACAGTCAAAAGCAAGAGCAGAATAAATAAGCAAACAACATAAAAAGCCAGACAATAACTAAAAACAAAAACGTTGGTTTAGTGCGCAATGATGACATGAGCATGTACAATGATATACTCACCGCTGAGGGCAACCGAAAATGATGACATGACTGAAAAGAAGCCAACCCTAAGGAGGGCTCTAAAGTTCGTTATGTAGTAATGAGGCGAAATTAGTAGATGTAATAATGTTGCAGGGAAGATAAATTCAATTCAAGTGAGTACAAACACTTTAGCCATTAAAGTGTTTGTATGCTTTTACGATGGCTGCTAAAAATATTGCCTAAAGACTGTCACTAAAACTCCTGAAAATATGGCATAGAAACATTTGTGCCCCAAGATGATGAACACCATATTTTTTAAAAACAAAGACAGCATATCACAGAATAGAATAGTATATGCAACCTTCATTGAAACTATAGCCGGTGACAGGTAAAGATTTCAGGGGAAGCTACTCCCACCTCTTTCCACTTTTGTGGAGAGAACGCTGGTGAGGAACTCAACCTCCCTCAAGCATCCTCTCTGCTAAAGCAGAAAGAGGTGAGAGGAGCTCCGCTGAACTCTTAACATTTCACTCACTATAAAGCATTTCAAAAACAACGTAGCATACTTTTCTAGAAAGGGTCTATACTTTATGGACGTCTCTCTCGCGTTTATGCACGCTTATACGTGCGGATGCGGTTTTTATTATTATTAAGTTGTATACGTTACGCTATTAATTCATTCTCCCGGCTAAGCCCGATAATTTCTCAACATTAAACAATACATGACGTATGAGAACTTAATGGGAACACGAAGGACAAGTGCTTCGAGGCAAGAGATTACTTATCGTCTGGAACAATATCTCGAACGCTTTTCCAACAAACGTGCACGGCTTTCCTGATGACGGTATCCGCCATGTCTGACGTTTTCTAGGCCCGCAAAAATACAAGTCAAACGTAAACCGATACTAAGATGACGTTATGCACCAATGGAAACGAGTCTGACGCTACACCCCAGAAATACCACCGAATCTAAGAGTAAGTCTCGAGGTTAAAATTCCGGAGCGTCCACGTACCGTCTGCAATTTGCGACGTCCGTCTGTACTCGCTCTGGCTACTTGGTCCCGAAGGAGACTAAGTCTAATCTACGATTCATATTTCTTTTGTTCCAAGGCACAGAGGGACCGAAGCTCGGCAAGCAGTCAGCCACACTCTGTTTCACCTTCCGATGGACCACAGTGAACGCTACGAGCAATTCTGGCCAATCCAGTGCCGCGAACATATCACGTGACTGCGCCACTCTCGAAGGTCAAGGGACACTCAGACAGCACTGTATTGGCTTGGGCGGCTCGTATGAAGTCCCCTCTGGTCCATCGCGAGGTGAAACGGAGTAGAGCACTCGTAAATCCTCGTTTGCAGTCTGAGGGGACTCGGGCGGCTTGGGTGCAGACACGCGCAGACTGACGCAACGTGTACCGGCAACGTTGGAACGAGGATTCGGGAGAAAGGGTGACGGGAAAAACGGACACGTGAAAGGAGGATAAGAAAGTCACGCGGCACGACCGTAAACACGAAGCCAGCGGGTGCAGAAAAGTCGTCTCGCAGACAGCGCTTTGGAGAGCTTTGGCGTTCATGAAAGCTCAAATATACAGCAGGGCCGGTTTGCAGGTGAATGCGGGTGCATCAGGCGGTGGTTAAAATAGACGAAAAAAGAGATTTGGATGACACGTGGTCGGCTTCGTAGAAAGGAGTACCTAGCTTTCCAGACGATACCGCTCAGCAGACGTGACTCTTGCCAATCATTTTCTTTGATTCTCGCTGAACACGACCTTCCCCAGAAATAACCTTACACTCCGCTCTCGAGTCCGATCTATTTCACTCACTTTTCTAGCCAGTTTACTCTCTTTTCACGCTAAAATTTAGACGCGAATAACAGGAGCGGCAACGAACTTACGTCAGCCAGTTACCCGTTACGATAGATACCTGTAGTTTCTGTTCCCCACGAAGCCAATCACGTAACCTCAAGATCATTTTTGCAGCAATTTAACCTCCGAGAGGGATGCACACATTCACCAGAAAACCGGCCCAGGGATGTTTCGTTGCCGCCGGTTAGAGCGATTAAGGGAAACTAAATTTTAAGAACAATGTGCACATAATAAGGGATGGGCTGTGCGTAATAAAATAAATGTAGAAGAGCAAAAACAAACGACACGTAAAAACTGCTATAAATAGGAAACTTGATAATGCAGGTGGGCGAAAATATACTATTAAACGAAGCAGTCAGATACAAACAGTGTACACAAACCAAACATATCCTCGTAAAAGTTCTTCGGAGAGATGTATGAGCATAACTGTGGGCCCCTAAAAATAAATCACAGTTAAAATGTTTTAGTGTCCGAAGTTAGCGACGAATACAGATGGAAAGACGCTCGCATCACAGTTTATGTTCTGGGAGCAGGTTTGCGTACTGCCAACCAGTGATAGACAAAAACGAAGAAGTGTGTTCAAGCGAGTAATATTTTAATACAATCCTTGATATTGCAATCAATCGAGACTTCGCAGTGAAATCGCGGGATGAAGGAATTGATGCACCTCTGAAAGCATAACTTAAGTTGAGACAGGTTGGAAAGAAAAAAGAAACACAAAAGAAAGGGACAACACACTACGTTGTGTGGTATACCTTACTTTTGTATGTCTATATTTTCCCTTCGCGTCTCAGTCTAAGTTACGTCAACATTTCACCAGCTCCCTTGCTCGCTTAGCCTTCTTTCAATTTTGAAGAATCATGCAGTGAGCGCATGGTGTTGTGTTATTTGCCATTTATTCGATGGAATAAAATAACCGGATGAAAAAAAAAAAAGACGGGCGTGTAACTCCGCACCCGAGTTCAAAATCATCTTAGTAGCTTGATGTAACTTGTTGCGCGCTTTAAAATAAGTACCTTGTGAAGGAATGCATATGGTTGTCAAGAACAACAACCGTCACGCGCGCTTGAGAGTGCGGTGAGACGTATTCATGCTCTTACATCTCGCAATGGGAAAGCCGCTTAAGAAAACGGGCTTTAGTCCGAAGAGAAAATTCCTGTCAATCCCCTGTTTACAAAGGCCGTCCGCGGCAAAAGGCAAAAACAAGACGAACGACTGAGCAGAAAACATTCCACATGTTCGCCGAACCCCAAGAGACCGCTGCCATTACCGAGCAGCATCTGCGAAAAAAAAAAAGCAAAAATGGAACAAAAATATATATTTAACCGCCTCAGGAATACTGAACACCGACAGCAGTTTGAGTGTTCTCTAAGGATATAATCCTAAATAAAAGGCGGATTGAAACTTTACATTTTTTCCTGCCTTTCAAGCGCATTTACAGATGCGTTCAACCTTGTGGTACACATCTAGATCTTATAATACATTTTTGTATATCTTCTTGAGCTTTTAGGCTCTGAACGGCTATAACATGTAACTATACTCTAATGCTACGTGTTGTCTGTAATGCATACTTTAAATAGGTTTGTAATATTATGTTTCCAAACCAGTAATAGAGTTCTGCAGTCACAGGCTTCCGTTTACACTCATTCTGGAGTACGTCAGCAGGATGCCTCTAAAACGAACTGGAACCAGCGAAACAGGACGTAGGAAGGTTACACAACAGTGAATAGAAGGGCAAAAGGAGCCCTTACAAGGTCTCAAAAACCGAATAGACTGTCGTAAAATGGCTATGCCGTGTACAAATCAAATACAAAATCGAAAAACGCAAAAAAAAGCCTTTTTGACGGGCGGCCTCTCACTATGGTGTTTACCTATTAATGCAGAATTTGTCTAACGGAAGTTGACTGAGATTTCGTTACCGTCCATGGATCTTCGGTACAAAACCCGATCTGACGTCACGTTGTAAAGAACGTTATAGGACCGAGTAACGTTGACAGTCGAGTCAGGGTGTAACGTGATTTCACGTCACGTGACCAGGTCGCGTGACGTCCGATTCCTTTACACTGCTACGTAACGTGACTCAAGTGCCACCACAAATTAACACTTTTACGCGACGTGACCACGTGGCCTACCGTCCGCTCACGTAACGTAACGGGGTTACGCGAGGACTTGACATCACATTACATCATGGTGAGGAGACCCAGAGTTCTGTTACCGCCGCCCCGCCATACGTTTTCCCTTTCGGCTTTTTTCCGGCCATTTTGCTAATCTATCAGTACGATTCAGTTTTCCGCATAGTTAGACCATTTTCTCTTTAGACACCACGCAAGCGCATTGAAAATGGGCCGTGGCATATCCCGCGTGGTTCTTCATTCTCGATGATGTTATTACCGTGCTCGTAAAGCCCACACACAGGTAAGCGTGCATGAACAGGTGACGGAAGAAACAGGGAGAGTGCCTTTGGAGCAGAAAATGTCGCACCGGATGGCAAACAGCACCATGCGCCTCCAGAGGGCTTCTGATTCCATTTCGGTGCATTCATAGGACAGGCAGAAAAGGAAAAGGACAAGACGCAGTGGTTGCCCTAAAGCCGCGGCCGCACGGCTTGCACATCGTACACAAGACGCACTGTTCACTGCAGACATTAGGAACATCTGCAGGCACGCCTCAACTATGTTCAAAGCGTGCTTGCTATGTTGATTGATTGATTGATCGATTCCAAACATCTTTACATCAGAAAGAAATTGGGGGAGGAAAGAAGCTGCTTATCCTAGTTCCTGGATTCCACTGGCCTCCAATGCTCCGCTGGCCCTCTCTACCAGCCACAGGCAGAGTCATTGTCGCGCGGGACGGCCTCCCACTGCTCCCTCGACGTGTGCCTGATTGGGAGTGTGTGTGCATCGGCGTGCCCACACTGTTTGCTATGCGTCTGCCTTTTCCCGGCAATGCGGGCGGAAGAGGAACATAGTGTGGGGTAACAGGAGTGTAGTGTAGCCAACGTGGGCGGTGGGCCTCTCTGTAGTCTCCGATTATCGTATATTTCTTCTTTAGTTAGGCCTTTGTCCGGAGAAGGGAATGTTATTTGTTAGCAAGTCTGACGGCCATTTTTGCGTCCCTGATGTAACATGATCGTCCCAAAAGAAAGAAGCACGCCTCACAGAGTGCATGCAGGCTGTATTTTGTTTTTAGAGGGCAGCTCTTAGGCGCCCTTTTTCGGATTTCGCGGCGTCGGCGTAACCGCGCTAAATTTAGCGGGCAAATTGACGTGACGTGACATCAATATCAATTTACTTTCCCCGGGAAATTTTGCGGGGAAAAGGACGCAACATGACTTGCTATCACGGCACCTATGAACAAATCTAGTTTCTCCCCAAGATTTAGCGGAAAAACTGACGACACGTGACCTCAACAGCAATCCAATTCCCCGCTAAATTTAGCGACAAAACTGACATCACGTTACCTCAACACCAATTCAATTGCCCAATAAATTTAGCGGAAAAATTGACGTCACGTGACCTCAGCACCAATTAAATTCTCCGCAAAATTTAGCCGGGAAAAGGACGCAACATGACTTGGTGTTACGTCACGTATGAACGAATTCAGTTTCTCCGCTATATTTAGCGGGAAAATTGGCGTCACGTGCGGAAGAGGGGGAGAAAAAGGTACGGAGGAGGCGGAAAGGAGAAGGGGAGGAGGGGTACGGCAGAGGAAGATGTAGAATAGAGAAGGAATAGAAGAGAAGAGGAGCAGGAAGTGGGAGGAGTAGGATGGAAGGAGGAGGGAAAAGAAAAGGAGGAGAGGAGAGGAGGAGGATGAAAGGAGAAGGAGGGGAGAAGATGAGGAGTAGGAGTAGCGGAGGAGACGGGGAGAGGATGGCAGGATGAGGAGAAGGAAATGAGGAGGGGAGGAGAAGGAGAGGATGAGAGAGGAGAAGAAGGTACGGAGTAGGAGGATGCTATTACCTTCCTTTCCGTACCCTCCCCTCCTCCTTCTCAAGAGCTGCGCTCTAATTTTGCGTTAGAGAGATTTGCAAACGTCTTTAAGTTTTTAGAAGTGTGACGCATAGCTTAACTCAGGTTCCCTTTTATCAAAATTCTTGACCCACTAAAAGAATCTCCTCTGTATTGAAAGAGAGAGAGGAAAGAACGAATTAAGCTCGAATCGACCAAGAATTTAAAAAAGAACAAAACAATAAACCCAGAAGTTTCATTAAATAGCCGACGAACTCAAGTCGGAAACTGTCTAGAACGAGATAAGTAGCGCCACTACCATGTCCGCGTTTGCCCAGAGACGCATGAAAATGAATAAATCAATAAAGAGAAAGAAAAGAAACGGAAGAACCTAACGCCTTCCCTCTCGGGAGCATCAGCGAGTACCCGCATCTTCGGTAAACAGTGGTAGGGGCCCGCAGAAACCCTCTTTTGCACTGTCTTTTAGTGTAGTACTTATCTTTCGTTTTTTTTTTCTTTTTTTGTTCTAGTCCTTGTTCCCCTTTTCGAAAGCGACGACTAAAATGAGCGTTCTCCTTCCAACCCAATCGCCGTCTCATTGAGGAGATAAGAAATGCTCGCGCCGACGTACGCGCCCAATTATACGAGCAGGCGCTTGGCGAGATTCCAATGCTAACATTCATTTCCAACGTCTATGGCCCGCCGTCGAGGCACGCACGGCAAAAACTGCGCCTATTTCATAGGGGTCGTTTTATCGAGATCGCGAAGCTGAAGTGGCGCTCCTTTCTTCTACGCTTTCTTCAATTCCGGCATCTAAAAACATACCAAATTCGATTTTTTAAACATACATATATTTATAATAATAAGAGGAAGATTCCTTGGTGGGTCCTTGTGGAATGAGTTAGCATGGCCCTTGAGAAACGCCCAAAGAGGTCAGCGTTAGCTTTTCCCTCTTTGGGAAACGCTAACGTTGACCCCTTCACTTTTTTGTTTTGTCTTTCTCTTTTTTCCTTCCTCTTTTTGGCTTTGTTAAGGGGTCAGTGTTTGCGTTTCCCTAAGAGGCACGCCTCTGGCGTTAGCAAACACTCACGCTATCGGATTCCCTACAAACCCATCGATGGATCAAGAATTTTTTTCGTTTTGCGTCTAGAATGTTTGTTTTGCGCCTGAACGGATAGAAGTGGATTACATGCTCTCTCTCTCTCTCTCGAAGCTGATCATGCCGGTTATGGGTTAGTTCTGGTAGCGGAGTATCGAGGTCTCCTTTCGGGTTCCCAGACTCTCGGTGTCTAACTCGGCCGACCGCATTTCGGCCAGCCGAGCTAGACGCTGCTTCCGCTCGTCTGTCTCGTCAGCCCGCCTTGCACGCTTAGCAGCGGCATCCGGTGCCTGACGCTGCTTTCGCTGTTCACCGGTTTCGGCAGCCCGCGCCTCCTTGGTTCACAATCCGTCTTCTTTTACCGCCTACTCGGACCAGCGCTAGTATTAGGTTCTCACTCCATTTCGCAGCACAAACCGAGGCATACGCGCTCCACACACCGGCACGTTCAGACCCACCCCAGCATCTGCGCGCTCATTGGCTTCCGCCCCGTGACGTCACATCTCTCTCGCCTTTGTGCTTTCCTACTCTCCTCCCTACGGCCGCGCGCTTCCCTTTCCACTGTTTTGTCTACAGACATACGCCATCAGATTTTCCCTGTCATGTAGGTACAAATACATTAAAAAAAAGGAAGTGTTCGCAAAGTGACTGCGTACAATACTGCGTTTCATATGAAGTCCGACAGCCACCTAGGCTGTCGTTAAATCAAACGAATTAAACAGCGCGAAAAGGCCATCGGCTCAGCGTCTTTGTGCGTTCCCTATTACCGAGTGAACGAATCACGCACTGACAAAAACGCGGAGTCAGGGCACATTCAGTGGGAGTGATTTTTTATTGGCTAATAATAAACCTATAAAAAAAACGAGTGCCGTGACAATGCACTTTTTACGATGCTTGCCTGGCTCCATCGAATCGTAGCGTCCACTGCGGTCGTAGTTCAGGTGAAATCGACTTTAGCTTAGGTGCTGCGGCGAAGTGTACTGTCAGGATGTCTTAGGTTCTGTCCACCCAACCGGAGGAAAGAGAAAACATATTCGCATTTATAGTTATGTGTGCCGGCAATTTTCAAAGCACAAACAAATACTTATACATTCGGAATGCACGCTGTGGGGCAAGTGGAAGTAGAACTCCTAAATTTATATCGTTTTTTTTTTTGTGCGAGTTTATTGTTAGAAAAACACAATTCTTAAACTTTAAGGAATCTGAAGCTTGTACTTGCCCGTAAAGCACTCGAAACAATCAATCGCGGAAAATTACGGAGGATGGTCGGTGAACCACGTCGTGGTCAGTTCCACAGCGCAGATGTATATACAACACTGTAACTCTTTACTACGATATATTTATTAACGTATCTTTCGAGTGAGCAGAGTTTTTCTCCCGTAGTCATCAATTACTCGCGTGCAAAGTCCCTAGGTCAGTGAATTAGCGTTTAGATGAGTAATAATTTGGCTAAATTATTGGGAAAACACCGAGCGGTAACACTGTACACAAGATGTCGACAGAGTTGTCTAGAATTAAAGAACAAATCGTTCTTTAGTCTCCCGATTTATTTTAAGTAGTTGGGCACTATCGTGCTATGCGGTTCAGAAACTCCCGCAACAACTCAGCACCCTCGGTGACAAATAAATAAAAATAGAGGCATGACAGCTTTGAACCATAAATTGGCATGTCTCCAAAGTTTTTCTAACAGCCTCCTGGTGGATATTGTACAAACTCCGACCGCCTTAATCGCGAAAACGTTGGAGCGCAAAGAGGTCTATAGTCATAGACAGCTGAAGGAACGCAGGGCGTGGTTTATTAAGTTCTCGCTTAATTCTTCTTTTTGGTTATCCTACTGGGTATTACCAAAGTATCATTGTTTGAGGGGCGATAATTAAAGGATCGAGACACCCCCCCCCCCTTTACACCTAACAGGTTTCAGTCATGAAAATTAGGGACAAATGCAACGTTCAAGTGCCTCCCAATCCCTCTGTACAATGAATTTAACTCCCTTGAGCCAGATCAGCGTTCATCTCAAATCCGAGTTACCAAGGATGTATCGGATCTTCAGCCAGACCCGAATATAATATCAGCAATTTCAACTTCCCGATAGCGTAGCGAGACAGGTGCACGTTCCAAAGCCAACGCCATTTGGAACAATATTTCTCTGATTTTTACTAATATTAGGAGCGTAATGAATAAACGTGACGGCTTATCTTCGCTTATTGACTATTCGAACGCTGACGTTGTGGTCCTTAGTGAAACCTGGTTGTCCGGAAAGATATTAAACGGGACAATTTTAACTCGTCAAAAGCGTTTAGATTTAGATGGTTAGGACAGAGGAGTAAGACACGATGGTGGTGTGTTAATCGAAGTATCATATACTATGCTATCATTACACATCAATATGGAACCAGAACTTGAGTAAGTATGAAGTGGCTTTGACATATACATATATATATACAGGGTGTTTCACGAAAGGTGGACAAATTCGATATTTCGAAAACTACGTGTCGCACCAAAAAAATGCTCGTGTGATTTTGGTCCTGGGCCAGGGCCTTTTTAGGAAAAATTATTAAAGTCCGAGATAATTATATTGTTAATTATTTTTGCGTAATTAACTTTTTTAATATTGGGTTTAAGGGCATGGTTTCAATTAGAAAATTGCTCAGCGTCATCGAAAAACACTAAATCCACAAATTGCAGAACGATAGAAGGCACGCGAAGCATTTACGGCTTTCTGAAAAACCGTACAAATTCGGGGTGTTTTTAAGTTTCGGTTTGTTATCGGAGCGCATCTCCGCCCCGGCAGCACCGCGCCCCGATGGAGAGATAGTAGACAGTTTTAGTATAGCGTTGCAGGTGCTAGCGTACGCAATACGCAAAAGTATAGCGTACGCTATATATAGCCTGCACAGACCCCTTTTAGTAGTCCGTTCCGCAAACGCTACCAAGTCAACCGCTTACTAGATAAATCGCAGAACCTGCGGCTGTGATTTTGGGGGTTACTTAGCGCCACCTAGCGCCTTAAAAAGACGATCTATCATTAAAAAGTCACATTGGCTTGGCCGCAGTTTGGCTAGGTCGGCCAAGTAGCCAAGCCAAGCAGCGCCCGCGGTCACCTAGACGGAAAGCACAACAAGCGACGACTCCGACGAGAACTTCACGATGCCCCCGTCGAGCATCTTGTCGAATCGCCACCTGTTAGATGTTCTTTCCTGGGAGGAAATCGACGATCTCGTGATGTGCCATGTCGAAGGACGCCTTGCGAGGAATTATTTATCCCTCGATGAAAAAGAATATGAAATGCGTCGCGCGACCGAGAAGGAGCTGTTCAGGTATCGCTCACGTCATGGACTGCTCGACATAGAAAGCCTGAGCAGTTCAGTGTTCAAACAGCAGTTCCGGTTTGATAAAGGAGCTTTTGACGATCTCGCTCGCGGTCTCCTGATGCCGGAGTTCGTGACCAGCAGCCAGGACGTCGTCGTGCCCGGCCGGGAAGCATTGTGTCTGACACTTCGGAGGCTCGCCTACCCGAATAGATGGTGCGACCTGGAGCGAGTCTTCGGAAGACATTCCTCTGTAATGTCCAGCGTGACCTCTCAAGTGCTGCAGCACATCTCGCAAACATTTGGTCACCTTTTGACCAACTGCAACAACCATGAGTGGCTCTCGCCTGCCAGGATGGTGGAGTTTGCAAGTGTAAGTCGGCTTCCTTTTCCGGTTGCGGTGTCAAAAATGCGAACTTTCGAGTACTGAGACCTCGGTGGGCTTTTAAGGAACCCCAGCTGTGGTCTAAAGTAATTAGGAGTCTTCCGTTCAGTTGCTTACCTAGGTTCTGGGGTGTCAAAACAACAGGGCACTGTTGTTACACAGTTGGCTCTCTTAATTTTGCTGGCACTGCACACTGAACAGACCATCTTCCAAACAATGCTCGATATCTAGTGCATGCAATCCAGCTTTCATAGTTCTGTTAACAGACAAACACAATATTGTTACTGCCAGTGGCTCACTTATACCTGCCCACTAGCTATCCCAATTTCAAGCACGAGTAATGTGTACAGAAGAAAATGCAAAAGATAACACCTAAAAGAAGAAAAACAAACACATAGGCTTAAAATCTTTATTGAAGTCATCATATTCTTAGAAGTATTTTAGAGCTAGCAAGCTAAGTATTCAGGTTGAAGTGTATAATGGAAGTTACTCTTAATAAGACGAGACTAAATTGTACCGAGCTCATTTTGCGCACTCGTCTGGAACATATATTGCTAACCTTTTACCTATTCTCAGCCGCCACAGAAAATTGTGAAGTGGGCGTTGACACGGCACTTTAGCTATTGTTTCCTGTTGGCTCGCTCACTTGTCATCACTTTCTCATTAGATGTGGAAGCTTGCATCGAAGACTTGCTTGTACCACGACTCATTTCACTAATGCGGGTCTTTAAAAAATATTAGAATTGATTACAACAAAGTCATAAAGGAAAACTCTATATATCTTGGTTTGCTTCTTCTCTTCAAGGCTGTCCACAACAAGGGTGGGCCTTTGCCCAACTGTTGGGGCTTCATTGATGGCACGGCTCGCCCCATATGCCGCCCGAAAAGGAACCAGAAGGCGTACTTCTCTGGGCACAAAAGGATGCACGTGGTAAAATATCAGTCCATAATGTGCCCCAACGGAATTGTGTGCCAGCTCGATGGGCCATATCCTGGAAGGCGGCACGATGCAGGTAATTTAAAAGAGAGTGTGGAAGTAGAGCTGCGTATCGGTGCACCACATGCAACTCCATTTCGTGTTTAAATGTGGCAACAGGTGATTTGGTCACCAAAAATTTCACTTACCTTTGAACAGTGCTTTTACTGACGTTTAAACTGAAGAACGGCCTGACAGCAAACCAAAAATATTCTCCCCACACCTTATACAAGCTGCATTTAGTGTATGAAGGGTCTAATATGATGCGGCTACAGCATGCTTGATTTATTATAGGAATGTGCAAGAATAATAGAAGTGTTTGTGATGCAATACTGTGGAAACAGATTTGTAAATAAGTTACCATAGCATGTGCCCTTACCCTTCCGCTCTGTCAGCTCAGACTGGCTGCATCTTTATGTTCCTGTTTATCTGGTTATGCATGCGTATGCCACATTTTATGTAGATGTTACTGTATTTTTGGATGACGCACTTATTATTGAGCACTTCCTGTCATTTTTGTCACAGTTTTGTGGAGTCTGTGCAGCCTCTGCTTCTGATGCCCCTCCACCCTCGTGACTTTTCTAAGGACAGAACAAATTGATGAAGGCAGACTTGTCACAATGCATTGCAGAGTGGCTGGCCACAATCGATTAACCATTTCGGACATTTGTCTGTGCCACATTTTCGAATTTTGTTTTTGGTTGTCGAGATCACGTAGCAGGGAATTGAATTGGTGTCGAGGTAACGTAGCGGGGAATTAAATTGGTGTCGAGGCAACGTAGCGGGAATTAAATTGTTATTGAGGTCACGTAGCGAGGAATTGAATTGGTGTCGAGGTAACGTAGCGGGGAATTAAATTGGTGTCGAGGTAACGTGGGGGAATTGAATTGGTGTCGAGGTAACGTGGCGGGGAATTAAATTGGTGTCGAGGTAACGTGGCGGGGAATTGAATTGGTGTCGAGGTAACGTGGCGGGGAATTGAATTGGTGTCGAGGTAACGTGGCGGGGAATTAAATTGGTGTCGAGGTAACGTAGTGGGGAATTGAATTGGTGTCGAGGTAACGTAGCGGAGAATTAAATTGGTGTCGAGGAAACGTGGCGGGGAATTAAATTGTTGTTGAGGTCATGTAGCGGGAATGAAATTGGTGTCGAGGTAACGTGGGGGAATTGAATTGGTGTCGAGGTAACGTGGCGGGGAATTAAATTGGTGTCGAGGTAACGTGGCGGGGAATTGAATTGGTGTCGAGGTAACGTGGCGGGGAATTTAATTGGTGTCGAGGTAACGTGGGGGAATTGAATTGGTGTCGAGGTAACGTAGCGGGGAATTAAATTAGTGTCGAGGTAACGTAGCGGGGAATTAAATTGGTGTCGAGGTAACGTGGCGGGGAATTAAATTGGTGTCGAGGTAACGTAGCGGGGAATTAAATTGGTGTCGAGGTAACGTGGGGGAATTGAATTGGTGTTGAGGTCACGTGACGTCAATTTTTCCGCTAAATCTAGTGGAGAAACAAAATTTCCCTGCTCAATTTAGCGCGGTTATGCTGACGCTGCTCGACCCGGAAATGGGCGCAAAACTCCCTCCTTGATATAAGAATCCCGAAACATACACAGTGACTAGCACATGGCTCACGCCTGTCAGGACCTGGAACCCTATGTCCTGAGTGGATGTTGATGCCAAACTCGCTTTGTCGATTCTCGGAGGTTACAAGAGATACCAAAGGGACCCTTTATGTTCATGCAGGATTTCACCACCCAACTTAATAAGAAGTGCCCCCACCTTTTTACTGTCGTGATCTTGAATACCAAACTCTTTCAGATTAATCAATATTGATAGATATTTTAATTAGTGCATGTTTTTTTTAATTTTATCTCTTTTATCTGGAAGCATAAAATCATGTATGCCCGACAGCTTCTAAACTGTCCTCGGAATTAGTTTTGGTTATGAGGTTGCTCTTTCTTTGGTTAGTGTTGCTGCACTTCATATAAATATATTGCCATTGAGCCCTAGGCACAATGAACAAGTAGCTTATGTTTTGTAGTACTTGTTTATCCTGCTGTCTTGCCATTTTTTTGCTGAACCTGTGGACTAACCGGCCAAGATCAGTACTGTCTTGCACAAAGGCAAAAAAGAAGTTCACTCAACATCACTTTTTTAATGTGCAGGAATACTCCGTGACAGTGGACTGTACTCGAAGTTGGAGAGACTGGTGGGAAACCAAGATCTTGTCATCTATGGAGATCCAGCATACCCCCTGAGGCCACTGCTCTTGAAGCCGTACGGCGGTTCTTCCTTGACGCCTACCCAACAGGCCTTCAACTTCGGGATGAGCCGTGTTCGCCAAGCCGTGGAGTGGGGGTTTGGCAAAGTGGTTGCCGAGTTTGCTTTTTTGGACTTCAAAAAAAATCAGAAGCTTCTCCGGCAGCAAGTGGCACAAATGTATAAGGTTGGAACAATTCTGTGTAACTGCCACACGGCCATATATGGCAGCCAGGTAACAAGTTACTTCAACCTGGACCCGCCCAGCCTTCAAGAGTATCTGAGGCCGGTGGCAGCGTGAATGTTCTGTATTTTTATTTATTCATTTTATTTCACATACTATTAGTCAAGTGTTTAGGAATCTCATAGGAGAGGGAAAAGAACATTTCAAACAAAATATGCAGGGGTAAAACAACTAAGTCACTTGCATTCGCACATACAGGTCTAAATTTCAGGAAGCACACTCAATGTAGAAAAAAATTCCTCAGGTTGGCTGCAAGAAAATGCTTTCGGACAGTGCATTCCACTCGCATATTGTTTGTGGAAAAAAACAAATTTTTAAAACACTCTTTACTGTATCTGTATTCTTGTAGATGTCAACCTTGCTTATTTCCTGAAATTCTGGACTGATGAGTGTTACATACAATGCTGTGTCAATATAAAAAAGATCAGTAAGAACCATACACTTTCCAACCTTAACATTGCTGTACAAGCACCCTAATTTGCCAAAGGAGTGCCATCTTAGTGGACATTGTCAACTGCCCAGTCAAATGTTGTGACATACCCAACCTACATAGTACCAAGGTGGAGGGAGGTAGGCCAACAACTCTGCAAAAGCTTCAGAAAAGAAAAAAAAAGTTTTGGGTATGTTTCAACAGGTTTGAGGTTAGTCTGCCTTCAATGAGCGACTTGTCTCTCAGCTGTAGATGATCAATTAAGCTAGTGCAGTACGACTGCTAGCCTGGGGTCTTTTAACGTGCACCATGCAGTAGTGATACATGACCGCACGGCGGTACGATGCTCACCCAGATCGAAACGGGCAGGGGCTTCAGAATTACAGTCTACTGCGGCTCTCTATAAACACAGAAAAAAAACTTGCTTCATATTACTAATTTGTCGGAGTCATACTCTCCGCAACAGCGTTTTAACAATGCATCTAAGGCTATTTGCAGCGATCAAGCGTTTAGAATGCAGCTATCAGTTTCAACATAAATGGATCAGTTCATTATCTCGATTTTGATAATTTGTATTAGAAATACAGTAGGTGTTCTAATATGGTGCCTGTGAGTCCACTAGTTAAGTGTATGTGATTGTTTTTGTACTCTTTTTCAACTATATTGCATTTTTCACGGCTTTATAAGTTTTGTTCCGTAGGGTTTGTGCATCTTTAATTGTTTTCCTTTTTGAATGTATGTTTTCTCTCCACTCCTGTGATGACCTCATCGAGGTTGCAGTATTTTGAAATAAATAGATAAATAAACAGTGTAACCGAAACATGGATGTTTTGCTGCGGGTCCATTGGAGACCATGCAGTACTTTCATTCTACATTCTTTTGCCACGGTACAGCATGCCACTCCAACGAATGAATCGGTGGCTTAACGGCTAATCCTCAATACTCATATAATCAAAACATACTCAGTATTTAGGCAGTCACCTTTGCGGTCAGGCCCTGTTCCTAGGTTGGGTGTGACTCGTCATCTGACCAGGTAATAGGCTGATCTCGCCAAGCATTCGGCGCCTGAGTAGCGATGCCATAACTTTAGTTCACAAGAGGCAGGCAGCAGTACACGAGATGGCTCATGTTGTTTCGTGCTCTACACATGCAGAGCCCCAGCGAGGTTGTCGCACCTACAGAAAGACTAAAGTTCCCTTGATGCATTGCAGCAACGGATGAGTAGTCAAAATGGTTGGTGAGGTTGGCTTATTGAAACAATATCACTGGACTAGGATGGCACTCCTCCCTTAGGGTGCTTGCACAGCAATGCTTTTCACCTACTTCAATGTTCTAGAAAGCAGGCCCTCTAATATATTTAGGAAGGACTGCTGCTGAGTGGCAGAAAGACGACGTTCCTCGGCTCGCTCTTGCCTTTCTTCCTGCCGCTCTAGAGCACGCAGCCTGCGCTCCTCGGCCCGTTCATCTGCCCTTTGGCGTACCTCCTCTTCTCGTGCACGAGACTCGAGCAGAGAACGTTCTTTTTCCCATGCAAGGCGGCTCTCTTCCAGGGAAAGCCGCCTAGCCTCTAAAATGAATTCTTTCTCCTTGATAGAGGAGTCGTGTTTCATTCGCTTCTCTAAGTAATCGTAGTCCATGTTGTCTTGCTTTCTTTTTCCTGTTGAATGAACCATGAAAAAATAAATGTGTGCCTGATCATAAGGCAGACTTGAGAACACAAGCCTTACTAGCGGCTAAATATACTACTGAACAGCCCTTACCACGCATTGGCTCGTTCCGAGCAGTGGGGCACGGTGAAGCGGCTGCCGAGTTTCCTTGGCAAATTTCGGCCCTTGCCGTGTCGGGCTGGTCGGTGCCCTCCCCACTCCCTCCCGAGACAACAGCTGGGCTTGCGACATCCTCGCTGCTCAAAATCAAGGTAAACAGCTCTTCTGCTGTTGCCTGTTCGCCGGAGCCTGCAATTGAAACGGTTTTTCGCATGAACTTGATGCTACATGTAGGCGTTCCAAAGGAAATAGTCCTCTAATCTCCGTACAAAAAAAAAAAAAAGCCAGATACAAGCACTAACAAATTTAGCTCTTTCTCCTTTTTTTTTTTGTATGAGCAGGATTACATGTAAAAATCGACTTGGTGAACTCGATCGGCGAGTCTCGCGATCAGCGGAGTCTCGCGACGCAGCCGCCGAGTTTCATACTGCTGCCGGAGTCGTAGACCGCTTGCGAGCAGGGGTGGCTGCAGCCCCGTTTCCTTACGGGAGCCGCTGAAGTCAGCTGCGCCGCTGGGTAGCAGTAAGAGTGGCTGCAGCCCCATTTACTTACAGGCGCCGCTGAAGTTAGCTGCGCTGTTGGGTAGCAGTAAGAGTGGCTGCAGTCCCGTTTACTTACACGCGCCGCTGGAGTCACCTGTGTTGCCGGGTACCACCAAAACATCGGCAGCGGAGTCTCGCGCCGCAGCCGCCGAGCTTCGTGCTGCTGCCGGAGTCATGGAGCGCTCGCGAGCAGGAGTCGCTGCAGCCCCGTTTCCTTTGCGAGGAGCTCTGAATTTGTACCCGAACTCCCTGGCCAAATCCACAAGTTCTTGGAGCAGATGCTCCCGCTCGCTGTACTCTTCTTCCGTTCCCGACCTATAAGGAAGGTGCATCGGAAATCCTTGTACTGGCCTTATTAGGCTACATATTTACATTAGGCTACATTACAGTGTGAACTGCAGTTAGACACCAAACCAACTTACTTGCGAAGATTTGTACGGTCGTCCGAGGCGTACTGTGCGAGCAGCAGGTCACACCGCTCGCGTACAGCGCGAACGGTGAACATTTTTGGGTGCTCCCCTGAAGCTGCGTCGTGATGTGGTTCCATTGCTGGGGATCTCGAAAAGGGTTAGCTAAGAGGACCTCACTTAGGAGGGCCAAATCATCGGCGATCGTGAAACGCACCCGCACACCGCTGCCACTCGCCTTGCTAGCCGCCATCTTAAAAAGTGCGCTCTCCCGCTCTCGCGGGGCTCGAGATCTTCCGAGAGCTTCCCGCAAGCTCTCCCCAAGGCCCGCAAGCCCGCAGCGCAAAATCCCCAGCGTTGCGTGCGTACGCAATACGCTAGCTCTTCTATTGCGTTCTGCGCACGCGCACTCCCAACCCGCAATTTTATTGCGTACGCAAGACTTTAGCGTACGATCCACTAAAACTGTCTATCACTAAAACTGTCTAATACCTGGAGCGCAAAGTGCATAATGTGCCGTTAGCAGCTTGGCTTCTTTCTGAAGAGGCTGTCAAAATAGCCAACGGCATGCAGTTGGAAACATTGCGGAATGCTGCAAACTTTTTCTTGCGACCGACTCTGAGGAGTCTTTTGACGGTTTTGAAAGTGATTAACACAGCAGTGACATATCTTTGGCCTAATAAAGTCTATGTTCTCAGAGATAAATAAAATATTAAACCTGTGTGCACTGCGCCTTTTCTTTTCCTTTTTTTTTGTGGCGAAAAATTTTGTCGTTGTTATCTTGAATTTTGGTGCCGTTCCGAGATAGCGCCCCCCCCCCACTTTGCAGGTAATTTTGACTTGCGTGCGGGGGGCGCTTGCTCGGAATTTCACGGTAGTTAAATGGTGTTGTGTCGCGTGTGACACGCACTGTGTGCCCTGTATGTCTTTCAGAACGTCCTCTTCTTCTTCCTTTTGTGTATGAATTCAGTTGCGAGTCAGCGCTTTTGTGTTGTGCATGTTCCTTACTTTCTGTCCTTGTCTTTTTGTATGCTGTTCTGTTCACATGATTCAGCGTTTCGCTGCTCTGAGAGTACTCGAATAATCCATGTCTGCACCAACATAAACCTGAATACATGCCTTGTGTTCTCGTTCCCACGAAAGGTATTATTCAAACGCCTGTCAATCCATTTCTGTGGGGAGGCCGTCTTTGGGATGGACCCAGCTGTGCTGGCGGTTATCCGCAGTTTTCTTGCGGTCTGCCACTGGCTGCTGTCCTGGCCCCGGGTCTGCTCCTCCAGCGAAGCTATCGCTTCTGCGGTCAGTGCGACGTTGGCCTCGTAGAAGCTCTTGCATGGGCCACAGAGAAGCTCACCGGAGTGACAACCATGGGACTGTGGGCCTAAAAAGATGTTCACACACAAAGCATCAAGGAATGAAAGGAAGCAATTAAGTTGTTTGGCATTACCTCTCACAACTTGAAGGGGAGCACTCTTCAGTCGGGCATCCATGATAGATGCCAGGATGGTCCCCTCTATGTTCCTGAAGCCAGAGCACTTGAAATGTTCTTGAAGTGCCCTGTGACTGTCAAATTGGGGGAACTCAGCCTTGCCCGACTTGAGTCCGTAGATCACCTCCAAGGGTGCGGGTACCACATTCTTTGCAGTGGAAGCGTTCCACTTGCACTGTACATCGGTGCACGCTGACCCAGTCAGCCCTCTGCTCGTTGCTTCTGCAACCTTGAACAGAAGTGCTGCTGCGTGTGAGCACGACTGCCCTTGCCCAGCCATGCAGGAGCAGACGATGCTTGAGATGACATTGTCTGTGAAGGTGACCTGTGTCTCGTACAGTTTAGACACTGTCTGTGAGGACCTGACTTCGGATTTAAGTTCACACAGTCCAGCTCCTTGCCGCACGAGGATTGCTCCGACGTGGCCAGAATCCAACAAGTTGAGCGCCTCGACAAACCCCTTGAAATTCTGCGATGGCTTGCCATCGATGTCTTGCCTGGTGATCATGTACTCGTAGATAACTGTAAAAAAGGGTGTTTTAACCAAGCAGCTCAAATTCAAAGTACATTTTAAGTTTTACTAAGGAACGAAGCAAAATGAGATGAGCTTTAAGCCTCTAGGGCACTAAACCTGCAACTCGGGCGAGTGTTTCACAGGGCAGTGCATAAGAGCCTTCAAGTCTCAGAAGCATGCACCACATGAAAAATCCCAGTGCTGCATTACTCAACTACACCCAACAAATTAATACTACATGAGGGGCACTGGAAGATGTGGCATCACGTGGATAACATTGAAATATGACTATGCTCCCAGCTTCTACAGCTGTGTACGGAAATAGTCAGAAGAAGTAAACAGAACAATTGACCGCTTTTAATATATTAGCTCAGCAGGAAACTCAGTCATGCCCTTAAAAGAATCTAAATTTCTTCATATCGCCAAGTTACTACAGTCTCGTCCAGTTCACCATATTATTACCCTTAGTTAAATTTTACGCGTAGCTTCGCAGAGCAACACCACTAGACAGTCATCAAATTAGTGTACACAGTGCGACACAGCACGAACAAGCCGTAGCCGGATTTTCTTACTTCACTTTGACAAATGAACAGCTACCACCGAAATTTGTCAAGTGATAGAAAGGGCTCATATGGGGCACCAACTTAGGCGGTAAAACTTTGCCTCCCTTGTTTCCGGGGTGAAGCAAAATTAAAAGAAAGGCGCCGGCGTTGTGCCCGCGCTAGCCGTGCAGCTATGAGTACACAGCGCGACACTGTCAGCGCCAACATGATAAACGCTTTTTCGAAGTTTACTTCAAAATGGTATTAGTGGGTACAACATTTTACCGCTTATATTAGTGCCCCAGATGAGCACTTTCGATGGCGGTAGTAGTTTTCATGACAGCGTCTCGATTCTGAGAGAAAGACAGCAGAAACCAGCGATTGCTTGTTCGCGTTAACAGTGTCGCGCTCTGTACGTACGCACCGCGAATGCAGTACACTTACACTTCTATTCCGCCACACAGAAACGACGTTTGACACGATTACCGCTCAAATACCTACAACGCTAACTTTAAAACAGCGAGCGAGCGCCAGGAGAAAACCCCAGTAAGTAATGTAAACAAGACCGAGTCCGCAGGTGATAACTCGCTATCGCGGCGTCGACCGCTCTCAGCATATCACTGCAGTGCTACCGGTTTCAGTCATGTCACACTTAACACAGTACACATCTTTGATACTTACATGAGCGCTGAATCTTCGGCCAAAGCTTCAGGTCGTCCACCCACGGAAGGGCCATCGCGGCCGGTCGTGATCGCGTCACACGAATTACCGCCGACTCCGAACACACAAAAACGTAAAAAACAGACTTAAAAAGCGATTCACACAATAACAGAATACAACTATATAAAACGACAACGTAGGACAATGTAATTTACAAACAAAGAAGGACGAGAAGCTTGGAGACAATAAATCCGGCAGTAGCACAGCAAGGCGTAGCGATGCGAATGGAGGACTTCGGAGCGGAAAATGAAGCAACCTTATGGCGGACGGGTCACGTGATTTAAGATGGCGGCGCCCATAGAAATTTGCGTGAAATGGTCTATAAAGAAAAAAACACAGGATTTAACACCATGTTATTTTAACTAAGTTTGTTTTGTAGTAAAGTTTAATTCGATATTGGTTTCGCGTTTTGTTTTATTTGTGGGCTTGTCGCGAGAGATAACTATAAAAATAAATAATAGGATACTTTTTAGAAGATGTTCCTATATTCACATAAGCACGTCGCCCCACCAAGACCACGCATTGTTGTGCAGCGCCGGGTTTGTAAATTTGTTGATCTGATGATTTCCGGTGCTAGGCTTCCCGGTACCTTCGTTTCAAGATATCGGAGCACCTGCGAAAATACTGCTATTTCATGATTTCTGCGTTTATTCGAAAACGCCTGTTCCTCACCTGTGATATCAGCTAAGAGTCGCTGCCGACACGCCACGAAGTTTTCGTAGATTCTGACTCACAAATAAGATATTTAGTTTCCATCTTGTCGCCGGAGCATACCGGGCCAGTCGGTCGAACGATCACGACACACCAATTGATTGACCACTGAAAACTGTTGTATAACACCGACAATATCCGGAACAAGGAAGCTGACAGGCGATACGGCATGTCCTGACGCATCATAATCTAAACCCTGATACAATGAGAAATAAATAACGGATATAAAAAACCAGTGTTGCGTTTTCGCACCTTTCAACAGCTAAATCGGCAGGGTTGAGATATCATGTTGCAAAGAACTCATAACGCTCTTCCGCTTTCTCTTCATCAAATGTAAATCCGGTTCCACATCGCCGTTGGTTGCGTTTGCCCGCAAACGAAACGACCGTAAGAAAATGAACAGGACGACGTTGAACGTGTCCTGTCGAAAATTTTCTTCTACCGTTGATGTTTTCTTCTCTACCCCAGTCTCGGTTAATTAACGCCGGTTAATATTCTACCAGCTCGCCCCTGCACACTTCCGGTTTTTTCATTGATGACTTAGCTGGTGGGCGCGGTACCGCCCAGTGACGATATTTGAATGCAGGTCCATAGTTGGACCTGAGAATTGCGCTGCGGCGTCTGATATAGGCGATAATCGATAGCTCGAAACATTCAGGTAACCGTGTTCAATCGTTGCAATGACGACAATATCTGAACTAACCAATATCAGACTCAGCGCGTGTCCTGCGCTTTTTCAACCCCATCGCAAGATGATCAACATTGGTGGCATATAATCGGCTCCCAAATTGTCGCGGCTTGTTCTGGCTGCGAGTTGGTGAACCCCTTTGCTCGTTTTTTCTCAATTTTTCTCGACTTTCATTTTCTTGAAAAACAGACGGCTGTTTTACATATGCATTTACATCGGAATCTGTTCTAAGCGGTAATGGCGCATTACCATCGTTACCTGGCCCCTTTAATTAACGTTGTCAAACAACTTTTAGCCTCGCCAAAAACCGACACCTGGTTTCATTATGAACTTGCTGGCCTTATCCCGGAAAAACCACGATATATTAAAATTTAAGATACAGGCGCGTGGTAGCGCGTTAGTGCGGTTATGGCCTTTGGCTCTACCACTACCGGAAGGCTTCCCTTTAAATCTTTCAAATTTTATAATCATTCGATGATACTCCAGCAGGTTTCTGATGTCATACAGCACAACATGCAATCATCTAAACTTTAGTCACCTAACTTTAGCTAATGAACCGCCTTAACGCGTGGGTATTTTCATTGTGTTATTCCCCTGGTTGCATTACTCACCTGCAAAACCGCATCAATCGTATCTTGAACGGTTTTTCCCTAAATAAATCAACACAGCCATTCACTTTCAGCGAAAGAAGCGCAGGGTGTAGCGCCTCATACTGGCGCCTTTGCTTCGCCATTTCTTCCATACCGCTTTATCGGCAGGCGCAACGTTCATCGGTTGCGAAGCGTCATTGGATAATCAGGGCTGGCTGAGCTTTGCGGTCACGCTGTCAGTGTCGTTATGGTGGCTTCAACAACTGCGGGTTCAGCTGGCCGGAAATGTTCCAGCGTCTGTTACGCTGGGGCCTAAACGGCAAGCACAAAGTCGGGTGGAAGTTCGCGGAACCCATTGAACTGGCAGCAAAGCGTGAAGTCATCTCATTGGTAGTCAATGGTACGCTCCATAATTCGGCCCCTGTGTTTGGCAAGTTTATTTTCGATAAAAAACATTAGCCATTTGTTTCCGAACAAGCCGTATTGTTGATGAACTAATGCTGCATATCTCATTTTATTTTATTTTTATGATTGTGTTGTAGGCTATTGCGTTAGTCGCTTGACACGGGTCACCCTCAGAATCGCTCTATTGAACGTCCGCAATATAGTTATCCGCAGGACTATTGCATGAGTTTTAAGACTACTGAGGTAAAATTTCGCGAGCGGTTCTTAGCTAAATATTTTTAATGTGCATTTACTTTGTTGTTTACGCTGTCGCTCGGAACTTGTTATTCCCTCTACTGATTAAAAAAGGTTATTTTTTGTTTTTAGATG
Organism: Ixodes ricinus; assembly: GCA_037355805.1. NCBI lineage: Eukaryota > Metazoa > Arthropoda > Arachnida > Ixodida > Ixodidae > Ixodes > Ixodes ricinus. The sequence goes on along the minus strand of JAZHYW010018972.1, from coordinate 6,048 downwards.
CGCATCGTCGTGACGCTCCTGCAATGTTGTTGTATTCAGGTATCGCTGGACCGTTGAACAGACAAAACCTGGTTATGGTGCACACACGGTTTTGTCGGATCTCTCTGGGCATAATCAGGTCGTTGCGGACCGTCCCCGGACCTGGGCGACATCGTGACCAGTTTCGCCAGCACGCGAGCTACAACGGATATCACACTCTTAGCGAGCTCTCTTGTAGTCCCAGTGATGCAGAACCTGAAACCACTCATCGCTTTATCGCGCTGGCTTTTTTATAAAGTTCGCGACCGACCCTCAATGCTGGAGACTGTCGATGGGATCTATGTTGATAAGTTCCGCTATCAGCGTCCGACAGCGACTTAGTGGAAATCTCGATGACTGATCCCATCGGTATCGCCCAGATTCAGCGGGTTACCATACAAAACAAATGCAATTGTATTATTTCTGATCTTCATTCCGCTTTGTCTGAATGCTAAAATAATACCCATCTTTGAATCTTTTTTAAAAACCGTGACAATCAGCGCACTCGAACAGATCATGGGGCGTATAGCGACCTGAGCTGCTTACCTGATCGCAGACGCCTTAATTACGCTTTCATGTTTTAATTTTTGAAAAGTAAATACCGCCAGGTTTCAAGATTTACCAGTACAATTTCGCGCAAAGAATAGACTGCATAGCACAAACGTTGATAACCGTAATTTCTGCCCATAAAATTTAAAGGTTCAAAAGCGACATGCAACTGCGTTCACTACCACGGTGTATGCCCTTGCGTATGCCGTGACCTTTTTGATGGATGCCTCCGGAAAACAATCCCAATCAGTGTCGGCCAGGCAAAACGAAGTCGCCGCCATGTTGTGCTTTCAATAAGTACAAATGCTGACGATGTGTTCTTACCAAAAACGTGACCAGCTCGTGCAAAGGGTGTGTGCGTCAGAAAAAAGAAGAGGACGTCAGTGACGCCATATGTGTTGTCGCTCCTCCATTCTAAAGCGCCATATCTCGTTATGATTTCGACACCGAGATTCACAATCTTAACAAAATAATTCTCCTGTCATCGGACCACAGCTCTATATCAACAAGTAGGTCTTCCCGAAATTTCCCTGTTTTCGGCCCCTTTAATCCGAAGCCTGAACCTCGCTATAGACCTAACCAGACAAAGGATTGCCCAAGTCGGCGGAGCACTCAGCTATCCACGCCTAGCATCGCGCTTCAGGTCCCATCCTGCCCTCAACGAACCTGCCCCGCCCGATGACCTCTCTATCGTCTCCGGACAGGCCACAGCACCAAACTAGAAAGAAAATTCCGGGTCCCAAACCCCAGCGGTGCTTTAGATTTTTCGTTCTTGAATTACGAAGCGTAGAAGCCGCAGCGGAAACCCAGTATGTTTTGCCTGCCGTCGCAGAATCGCATGTTTATTTTTTTACTCTTTAGCGCTAATTGTGGCCCCCGCTTTTTTAACTTTTCCTCATCGTAATAGGTATAAAGATACATGCATTAAAATATTTCTAATATTTAGTATGCTACAAATCAAAATGTCAATCGTCATAAGTTCGTTTTAGTGCTGACGAGTCATTCGCACCTGTACTTAGGTGATTTTATTTCTTCTCTATAAATCCCTAAAATTAACTTGTTAGATATAGTAATAATATGATCTATTCATCCGCTCACTATACATGGTGTGAAAAATAACATAAATGTTCCGCATTTCACCGATGCGGCTCAATAGGTAGTTATTAAAATATTGACTATATTGTTTTCTTATAGTCGACTAATATATGTACAAAAAAGCATTTAAAAAAATATAATTTTCAAAAATGGGTTTAGGAAAAATCGATTTTAAACTTTCAACATTTCTTAAATACTAACAATTTTGTGAAATTGCTTGTAAGGAGTATGACAGTCAACAAAATCATAATGATAATAAAATATCTATAACAAACGCGTTTTCTTCAAGTTAAAAACATTACATACTGAACAAATGTGACATAATAAAATTGTTAAAAAGGACCAGGTGGCAATGTTTATTAATTTTTAAAAAACAATAAAATTTCAATATTTCAATACATTCAAGGTATATTTTAGTACACATTAAATGAGTTAAAAAAAGTTAATATGGTGTAGAAAAACTGCTTCATGAAAATCAACACGTGCGACAACGAGCAAACACTAGTTTATTTTTTAAACTATGCTATTCTCGAGAACAAAAACTCTGTTTTATACAGTTTTGTATCTTTCATTGAAAATTCCCCCCAAATGTATATTTTTTTCAATCAAGAATAAAAATTAGATCCTTTAGCCTGCCCAGTTGAGATGCAAAGCATATATATATATTGCTTACGAATGGAAACGCAGGAGGCAGTAAATGCTATAGTCGAAAAGTTGGTCGCGTTCTCACTAGATTTATTATATTGCCTCTATGAAAAAGCGTGAATGGCGGCGGCCTGACTCCCGATACGGCCACCATGACTGCGATGTCGGCAAGTAGTTCTCTAGTGTTCTTTGGAAGTTGTTGACCCGAAAAAAAGGGGTCGTTTTATGGGCGTGGCTCGTTGGGGCTTGCCCCGGACGTCGCGCTATGAACCTGAGCCTCGCTGACCGAACTATGACACCAGGCATTCGTGAAGCGAATAGACAGTGTAAAATAAAAAATATGCTTTTAATTAGAGGGTCTACAAAGTAATAAATAAGGATATTGTCACACTTTGTTGACGGGGCGTGGTTAGTACGGTCGGTGCTGCCGGAAGTCCATCATTTTCGCTCCCAAATCCATGCAGAAAAAATTCCCCAATGTTCAATATTTAAAACGCCATTCCCGAAAGTAGCAAGAAAGCCTCAAAGTTCAACGTGACCTTTTAACACCATTAGCTGAAAACACCGGATCACAAACCACCATGTTATATTTTTTTTACTCAAGTTTGATTGTGTTTCTAGATAAGTTTTATTCTGCAATAGTTTTGTTGCTTTTTTTTTAGTGTCGAAATTCTTTTTTTTTTTTTTTTTTAACATTAGGCAAGAACTTCAGAAGAAAGGCATACGTTTTTTTTTTTTTATTTTTTTAATTTTGAAAGATAGTAGAAAATAAATAATAACATACTTTTATAGTTTTCTAACTGTTTGCAGACGTCACTTCAAGGAGACCACGCATTGTTGTGCAGCGCCGGGTTTGCTTGTGGATCCTGAGGGTAGATTTCCAGGGCGCAGGGGTTTTCCAGTATCCTTCGATTTCTTCCGAAAGTATAAGCACCTGGCCAAAATATGTTTTGTAACGGCTTCCGTTGTGAAAGGTACCGGTTCTTCCTCAATATGTTTACCATGTCTTCAGCTAAAAGCGCTTAGCCGCTGTGTTACGCCATGTGGTTGCAAGTTGTAAACTTTCTAAAAGAAGGTCTAATTTCGGTTTCTTCAGAACATGCAGAAGGTCATTACTACGATATGCAGGAGGCACGCAGTAGGTGACAGTCACGAAATTGTCGCATCACTTATTCAATATTGGTTTATAGAAAACGTGAGCAGGCGAATGCCGTGTCTGTTACGTCATAGTCACCTGAAGCAAGAAGCCAATAAGTAACGGATAAAAGACAAGTTTGGTCTTGTCCACCTTTTTATTTCTTAATGCTATGCAAGTTGGTTATCCTGTTACAACGATCCTCATCTCCTCATTTCCTCTTTACTTGAAGACCAATTATCTTCTGCTATGACTGAAATACCATAAATCTTTCATTTTCGATGTTGTAGTTCTGGAAGGCTATTTTGTAGATGACACTAATTTATTTGCTTCAGAATGGATTATGTCACTCGTACCGTTCGCTAATCTAAAAAAAAGGAGCCCTAGATAAATCTAAGACAAAAAAAAAAATAAAAACTTTGTACGACTTAAGAAAGGCCCAGAGTGGAGAGTCATCTCATCATCGCTCCGGGTGTTGAGTTGCAGCATTGGCAGATAAGTAGGCCGAAGCGATCGCAGTCACTCGGTCCGGGAAAAAGCGCCATCGCAGCACCATCCCCTGCTAGCCGGACACAAACAAATACCAACATCCGGCGGCAAACTGCGTGTTATTGGCTCATCGGTCTCATTATTTTCCAATACGTAAGCACTACGACGTTACGATGTGATGGCGGTACAACATCTACACCATCACGGCGTGGTGCTGGAAAGCAATGAAAAAGTATTTTCCTGTTGAAATTCGCAAGAAGAACGGAAATTATTATTGTAAGAGATCTGGGGAAAGTAGCACAGGTAATCTGGTATACCATGCACAATGGCAAGAACGCTTTATATTGGCGAGGAACACTTTCAGAATAATGATGCTCTGGCGACCTTGGTGCCCGCGACAGACGGAACGTCGACCATTTATGACTCTGAAAGATTTGGTCAGCACCAAAATTATATACTGACAGCAGGATGATCCGTAATCAGCTTTAGGGTTTGTCACCTGTATGTTGGTGTTTCTTTGTGTCCAGCTGGCCAGGCAGGAAGGAGTAGACGGGTGCCTGCTTTTCCAGGATCCGGTGACTTTCGCTTATAATCATTCACGTCCAGCGTTTCTGCAATATGGTAGGTATTTTAGTTTTGCCGCAACATTCACTAAACAACCCGCGCAGCCATGCTGCTGAAATGGGAATTGCCTGCGCAGGCAAAGAAAAACAGGACATTAACATCGACTGTATACCGCCTATTCATTACTTAGTCTTGTCTCGCATCAATTAAGGGTAACTTAACGCATACATTGTTCATTCAATATCATAGCAATCCTCTTTCCGCCAAGAAAAACGTGACAATGCATGCTGAAAGTTTATAATATAAACATCTCACAGACATGAAGCACAACTCTCTACACTCAAAAAATACCGCGCGCGTCTGCTTACCCGCAACACTCAGGAAAGACCAATCTCTCGATCCACAACGTCAACTCAACAAATGATGAAGCGGAACATCACCTGAACCAACAAAGGTCTGCGCGCTCTGGCCTTACACAATGCAAAGCGTCAGCTTGCATTGCGTAATGCCACAGCGCATACTGGCTGGTCTAAGCCGATGTTCCACTTATAAATATTCATTATTTGATTTAGTAGATCCGCAGAGGTGCTCTCGAAGTGTTTGGTGGGTAAGTAGATATAGAATTTCTTTGAGTGTATTTCTCTTTTACCTACCCCTTTGTTTAATTAGGCTTTATATATATATATATATATATATATATATATATATAATATATATAAATACCCGGAAAGCACACTAATGGGTTTAAGCAGTGCGATCTTAATTCACCGAGGTGACATAATATAAGGGACCCAATTTAATACGATAAGTTATATTAATTAAGTTGTTAATTACTTTTAATACGGAGAAGAAGAAACTCAAGCATATGGTTTCAATTATACTTGCAGGCGTCATCTAAACCACAAAATGGCAATATTTTAAAAAGATATGGGGCGTGTAGGCGCAGTGCTCTAAAAATTTGCGCTTGTGCAGTAGGTGCAATGCTGGAAGTACAGGCGCGACGAGTTAGAAGACGAAAAATCGCGCGGTCGTATTTTCAGTCCACTATTTCACCTGTTGCGATTCTGGCCAACGGCTCTGGCTTACGCGAATCTTTCTAAGATACGCCGTGGTTTTTCGATACCGAGCGCCAGCATTCGATTTGAACCAGCAGCATATTCAATCGCCAAATTTTGTTACCAAACTTTAGTTAATAAACCACCTTAACATGACAAATATTTCGTTATGACATTCCCCCTGGCTGCATAACTCCCCTGCAAACCGCATCAATTAACGCGGCTTTAACGTTTCTTCTAAATGATCAACAAGCCTTAGAAAAAAGGCTCAGTGCAACTACAGGACTGTACCCGCAGGTTGTGAATGCGAAAGCATGCGTCACTCTTCCGCTCCCCTTATTTCGTCTGCGGCGTATTTGCATCGACGGCAGAGCGCACTCTCTCGCCCGCCTCACGTGGTGGACATGAGTTTATACTCCTTGTGTGGACTTGCCAGCGCCATGTGGGTGGTCATTGAGCTGACGCGCAGCGGTAGTGGGCAACGTTTCGCCCAGAGCC
>JAZHYW010018971.1:0-25354 GCA_037355805.1 Ixodes ricinus | reverse complement strand
ATTAGTTAATCAAGCATACATTTCATTAGAGTCATCCTCACTCGAATTTTGGTTTCAAACCTTTAGGCATTCTAAAAAAAGAGCATTAAATAGCGATGGCGGGATCGCATGTCTTCTAGAGGCCTGGTGGCTAAAGGTTCATTCTGCATTTTTTTTCTTCACTTTATGATAAGAATCAAAAGTACAATAAATAACAACTAAAAGATATAAAAAAACATTGCGTGCTTGTGAGTTTGGTATAGCTTAAAGATAACAAAAACAAAAGCATAAGCACAGGTTCGCGTGGAAATGCACAAGACCATGGGCTATTGCTAGATATATTCCTTAGGAATATTACGTTCAAAATAATGTTACATAATGCTCTACGCCAAGATCGTTATGCGTTACGTATAACTTCTGAATTCTTGTGCTATATGAAAGTGTAAAATAACATATGGAATGCTTAAGCTTTCAAAACCTGTTGCTTCGAAAGTTTTGTTGTGTTGTCAAGAGAAAAGCAAGGTATTTTAAAATATGAGGAAATGTTGTACTATCAGCTTGCACGCTGACGACTGTATCATTTATAAAGAAATTATTAACGATTCTGATATTCCTGTTCTTCAAACTGATATAAACAACGTCACACAATGGTGTTCAGAATGACATATGGAACTCAACACATCTAAATGTATATCTATGAGAGTGTCCCGGCATAATAACACTTGTCCATCCTACAACATCATTAACTCCCCTACTTTTTGTTACTTCCTATAAATATCTTGGTGTACATCTAACCAATGACCTTTCCTGGAATTTACATGTCGAATATGTCACTAATAGCGCTAATCGCTTACTAGGTTACCTCAAAAGAAACCTTTCGCTTACTCCTGTCTTATTAAAGCTTCCAATCTATAAGACTTTAGTCCATACTAAACTGGAATATGCAGCCTCTATCTGAGACCCCGGTATCACCCTCATCCACTGTTGAGTCCATACAAAATCGTTGCGCGCGGTTCATCCTCTCGAGCTTATCATCGCACATCCAGCGTCACATCTTTGAAAGCATCCCTTTCCTTGCCTAACCTCTCTCTTCGCAGAGAAAATATCCCGGCTTTGTCTTTTTCAGAAGATTTTTCACTCCTAATCCAACACTTCGTCAAACATTATTCTTAGAAACCATCTTACATTTTGCTACGAACTAATCACCATCTAAAAGTGGGCGTCCCCCAGTGTAACACCTCATCTTTCAATACCTCCTTTCTCCCTCAGACATCTATAGTATTGGAATCGCCTTCCTGCACCCATAGCCTCGATAACTGATGGTACTGATTTTAAAATTGCCATTACTAAGTTTTTTGATGTTCAATAACTTTTGTTTTATGTCTTGCCTTATGTATCGTTATACTCATATGTTTCCGTTTAGAAAAAACCCCACTCCTCTCTGCAATGCCTTCGGGCCCTGAGAGAACAATAAATGAAATGAAATGAAAGAGTTCTAGCATAATATAGATTCCGTAGTTTTAGGGCCGGCGTTACACGGGTCATACATCATACAAAATACAGCCTCCAAACACGAGCCATTCCAGTATACCTGGTTCTTCGAATGCTGCGTGGCCAATTTACACTTCTTTAAAATATTGTCATTCGGCATTTGAAGCACATATCTTGCGGTGGCTCGAGTTCGATCTTTTCGTAAACTGTCTTTTTTAGGATGCATGTGCAGTGTGACTCCTCTTTAGGGTTTAGGGTTGGTCTTATTCAATCACAGCATAGGCGAAAATTGTACGAAATCCTGCTTTCGGCGGTTTTGGAGTTATATCGTGTTCAGCGGCTTAGTATTCGAAACAAATGATCATATGCCTAAGGGCATCAATGTATATACTAACTTTTTACTAAGCGTTCGTTTGAATTTTATATTAAAGTAATTACAAGTCATCAGGTATTATAATATTAAGCCCCGAGGCCTGCGGCCAGGAACAGTGCATCTACCTTAAACATAGTTAAACCAACTCGAGACTGCAGGTAACGACACACACACACTCGAAAGTCTCAAACACAGCTGAAATTTTTTTTTTGCAAACATGGTTAAATAGGGGTGAGGGAGAAGACAGACGTTTACAACTCCCTATAATGCCGAATTAGAGCGCAGCTCTTGAGGAGGAGGAGGGAGGGTACGGAGGGGACGGTATGCTTATCCCCCTCCCTCATCTGCTCCTCCCGCTCTTCTCTTCCTCCTCCCTCCTCCGCCTCTATCCTCCCCCTCCTTGTGCCCCATATTCATCATTCCTTTCTCCTCATCTTCGCTCCTCCTCCCTCCCTCTCCTGCCTCCTCCCTCCCACGTGGTGCATTATGAAAAGCCTCCCATAATGCAACGCGCGCGTCATCGCGGTGCATTATGGGACGTTTCCCATTATTCACCACGTGGTTACGCCAACGGTGACACCGACGCGTTACGCCGACGCGTTACGGCTACGCCGACATCCACGGCGGCGCCGACGCGTCACGCCGACTCGTTACGCTGGCGCGTTACACCGACTGCTACGCCGACGCCGACGCCGCTCAAGCCGAAAACAGGCACCTAAATGCTGCACTCTAAGAAAAACGAGAAGGGGGAATGAAAAATCACAAGAAACATATTTCTACAATTCTACATTCCAATAGTTAGCGGGACAATGACGGCATCCGCTTCTTCCTCCTCTCTTACCTTTTAACCTGTCACCTCAACATACACGACCCAAAGGACTTTTCTTCCCGAAAACTTGTAGACACTTCAAGGACAGCAAGGAAAGCATAAATCATAAAAAGGCTTATTAACAGCGTTCCGTGACGAAAACTTGTAGACACTTCAAGGACAGCAAGGAAAGCATAAATCATAAAAACACTTATTAACAGCGTTCTCGTGACGAAAACTTGTAGACACTTCAAGGACAGCAAGGAAAGCATAAATCATAAAAAGGTTCTGTGACAAACTTGTGACACTTCAGACACAGCGTTCCCGTGACGAAAACTTGTAGACACTTCAAGGACAGCAAGGAAAGCATAAATCATAAAAAGGCTTATTAACAGCGTTCTCGTGACGAAAACTTGTAGACACTTCAAGGACAGCAAGGAAAGCATAAATCATAAAAAGGCTTATTAAAAGCGTTCCCGTGACGAAAACTTGTAGACACTTCAAGGACAGCAAGGAAAGCATAAATCATAAAAAGGCTTATTAACAGCGTTCCCGTGACTTAGTATTGTGAGCAATTCTATTATAAAACCTTTGTGGTAATCTTTTTTCTTTCTTCTACTGATATCAAATTTCACAACGGTATGCAATTCTTACATTCGATCAGATGTTTCTAAACGTCAGACTACGGGTCCTTTTTTATTAGAGCGCAGCCCTGACGCGCCCATTTCCGGCGTGAGCAGCGTCGGCGTCGGCGTCGACGTCGGCGTCGGCGTCGGCGTTGGCGTAACCGCGGAGTGCATGATGGGTAAATTTCCCCACTAAATTCAGCGGAAAAATTTCCCCCTAAATCGAGCGAAAAATTTTCCCCACTAAATCTAGCTGAAATTTTCCCGTGCTAAATTTAGCGGAAAGTTTTCCCTGTAAATTTAACGTGAAATTTTCCCCGCTAAATTTAGCGGAAAAAGTTCCCCGTTATATGTAGGGAAAAATTTACCCCGCTAAATCTAGCGGAAATTTTCCCTGCTGTATTTAGCAGAAAAATATTTCCACTAAATTCACCGGAAAAAATGTCCCACTAAATTTAGCGGAAAAAATTCTAGCCAAATTTCGCGGAAAAGTTTCCCGTAGCCAAATTTAGCGGAAAACGTTTCCGGCTAATTTTAGCCGGAAACTTTTTCCGCTACATTTAGCGTGAACATATTTTTCCGCCAAATTTAGCGGAAAATGTTCCAATAAATGAAAGGCGAGCAGGAGAGGAGGGGCATAGCCCCCTCTCCGTACCCCTCCCCTCATCCTCCTCAAGAGCTGCACTCCAATTCGGCGTTACAGGGAGTTATAAACGTCTTTCATTTTTTATTAAAGAGTACTTATATATTCCGTTGACCGTTCATTTATACAACGCTTAGTTTGTCCGATATACCAAAGGCCGCTTAAAAAGGGTATCTTATAAAGGAGACCTGACACACAATCCAAATCTTTTTCTTCGTGTTCTTTGGAACAACCTGAACTTGTCGACGCATAGGCAGTCAAACGGTTCAAACTATAATCATTCCTAAAAGGCTGTGTCGACATTGAACTTGTTGGCTAACTGATCGATATTGTGAGACTATACAAATAGGGAAAGACAACCCGCTTTGAAAGTATTGTACATTTCTGAACTGAATTTTTCGGAGATAGCAGATACACCAATTTTCTTAAAATGAGCTCATGAAGACAACCCGCAACGCCCAAGCGTTCGGTCAGACAGCGAAGAGATCAGCCAATTGAATGCGAACAAGACTAATGTAAGCATGCTTTTGCAAGATTTCGAATTATTACCAATTTTTGCATGCTACGAGTGGCAGTTGCTGAAAGGAATATATTTTGCTATGGCCTTCCCTTACCCCTACAAAGATCTGAACTACGAGTAGTTCTGAGTTGAAAGATAGAGGTATTTATGGCGACCATCCTTCGGTCTCTTCGTAGAAAACTTTATTTCGGGTGCTACAGTGACCACTACCTTCAACATAGACTCCGCTAGGGAAGTATCTGGAGATCAAATTAAAATATCATCGACGTATTTCTTCAGCACTATTTTATTAGGTGACCTCTTATTAAAAGACTCAAGGCGACACAAATCAAGATTCGTCAGATAAATATCCGAACGAGCTAAGACTACCGTTGAACCAATGTACACTCCTCGTTTTTGTATATGTTCCCGAAAAATATACGATCTCCCATTTCCCTTCGTTTTTTTCCTATTTAACCAGGTTTTAAAAAATAAAATATCAGCTCCGTTTCAGACATTTGAGAGTGTGTCGTTACCTGCATTGTCGGGGTTTTTGAATAATGTTTAATGTACACCAGCTCCTTTGCGCCCTTACATTTATTTCACTGCTTCTACTCGATTCCGCTTCTGTGCAGGGCGGAATATATTTATCAAACAGGCGGATGTTTTAACCACCAGATTAGAAAACACTAAAATGAGCTGAAACAAGCCTCCACACAATCGCCTCCCTGCAATCGTTCGTGCTATAGGTGAGACATAGATTTGTGCTTTGTGTGCCGCTCTGCGTGGGACGGCTCCCCAGGAGGTCGGTGCGGTTCAAGATTTGGAGTTCATGAATCGCATTATTAATAACACGTGGTGGATATACTTTTTTGTTAGCGTGTTCTTAAGGTTTTGGGCACTCGCATCAAAATTGGTTTTGCTTGAACAGATGCGTTTCAAACGGTGTGGCCTCACTATAGGGTATGCTGTTCTTGCAATCACGTGGGTGGTCGCTCTTGTAGTGAATGCTATGTTGCCGATGTGTTGGCTTCCAATAAAGCTTTGTTCATAAATAATATGCACGATATATTTTTACCTATATCATAAAGTCATGCCAAAATATCACAGATGATATAGATGATGCTTTTTATACGGGCACACGGCGAGGACCTCCCAGGACTTTATAGTTAATTACAACGCTGTATACCCACATATCCGTTTTGTTCAAACTTATTCTCTACCTACAATAACTTCTTGGACGTGACCCTTACAATAATGAATGGGATATTAACAACGGATCTTTACCGCAATCGGTCGAATAGATTGACGACAATACCTTCACAGCAAAGAGCGACCCCCATATTTTTTAAAAACATCCTACGATATATTCTAGGCCGACTGTTACAAACAGATCTGTTGAATCTAAGAAGATTTTGATGTGAGTACTCAAAACCTTAAAACGTGTTCATAGAACAAAATTATCCACCCCGTGTAATTGATAATGCGATCCATAAAGTCAGAATGTTGAACCGCACCGACCTCCCGGAGGACCATTCCATGAAAAGTGGCAGACAACGCACAAAGCTATGTCTCACCTACAGCACAAACTATCGTAACGCAAGTAATATTTTAATGATCAAAAAAACTGTGCCGACTTTACTTAACAAGATAAACAATTCAATCAAATGTTTCGCTTCCCATGTGGGAAACAGGATCAGTGAAACATTCAAAGAGGAATGAGCGAAAAAATTAAAGCCGTTTACAACTCCCTGTAACGCCGAATTGGAGCGCAGCTCTTGAGGAGGAGAGGAGAGAGGTACTCCCTTCTCCCTCTCTCCTCTCTCGTGATCCTGCCAGCTACTCCTCCTCCTCTCCTCCACCCCCTCCCTCTCCTTCACCTCCTCCTCATCCTTCAACCTCCTACCCCTCGCCTCCTCCTCCTCTCTCTCCTCCCCCTCGTCCTCCACTTCCCTCCTGCTGGCTGTCCTCCTTGCCGCTCAAGCCGGAAACGGCCGCCTAAGAGCAGTGCTCTGAAATATAGAATCACAACGAATATTCGGGCAGGTTGACATTTTATTGATTGAGGAAAAAACCGTGGTATGTGGAAACTGCGTTGCATATCCAGCCAAGCTTTAGGCCAATAGCGTACAAAGCTAAGGTAGGCACTTGTTATACCAATGTGCACCTTAAAGTTTGCTCCCAAGGTTCCAATTTACGTCCTGGAGGAAAGCCCCATTAATAATTTAACTAAAACAGCATGATCTAGCCGCCGTGGGACAATGTTCAGCAGCCTCTCCAGTGTAGCAGCCAACCTGGACGTGAAAGAAAAAGCGTAGTAGTTAAGCAGTGGGCAAATTTTCCCAGGCTTCGTGCTTGACACCAATGCTTAGACAGTGAGAAGTTAAAATGCTGCTTACCTTTTCATCTGCAGTGCATAAGCAACAAAGAGTTTTCACTTTTAAACTTACAAGGGTTTCAAGGTGACGTGATCGCCAGACTAAAACTGGGATGCTTTTCGTCGCCCTTGTAGATGGGCACTCGGCGGAGTATGATGCAAAAAGCACTTACAGCAAGGAAACAAGCGAGAAAAAGAAACTTTCGAGATGCCACAGGCAGGCACACCGTCTTAAACTTGATGAGGGACTTACCCCAAACATGGTATTGTGATTTGTTTAAATCTGATGCAAGATGAACTTCAATACTTGATGATGGAACAGGGTCGTGAAAGTCGTCACATGCCTGGAACACACCTGCAATAAATGTACGCGGAGCCGGTCTGAAACTATCTGATATATATATATATATATATATATATATATATATATATATATATATATATATGTTGTGGACTTTTCGTTCACCGCTTGTTCGGAGAAAGCGAATATAGTTGTCACATCTGGAAGCTCCAGTGTGATTTATGAATGATGACACACCGCTTGCTAGCACAACAGGTACCTGGCATCTCCGCTCATCCTCCTCCTATTCCTCCTCCTCAACCTCATCGTCCCCCTCGTCCTCTTCGTCTTGTACGCCTTGAAAGCTCCAAGTGATAACGAAGCTGGTAGATGCTGCTCCGGAGTGGCCCGCATCATCACCTCTCAAGGCTCAGCAAGACCGTCCGAGGGAACAATTCTCCAGCTTTCGTTCTTCTCCTCCTCCTTTCCTCCTAGCGCGCACTCCACATCGGCACCAAAGTTCGGCGTCCAAAATCCCCTTAAGATAATCTAATATAGAGCAATCTCCTCCGATACTGATACTTTAACACCACTCCTATCCCAGTCCTTGATTGTCATAAAGGAAGCCTTGTGATCTGAGAAGTGACAGGATATGTGTTCCAGGTGCTAGACCAACGGCTGATTTTAAAATACGAGGCCTATGCATGGTTTTCGAGTGGTCGTCACAGCAGTGAGAGCTGTTACGAGGGACAACGGATAAAAGTCTTTCAACATAATTTTTTGGAAAAATGAAAATGCGGATGCGTCCTCCTGCTCATCCTTCCTGCTCCCCTCCATTTCTCCTCCCTCCTCACGGGATCATGTGATCGCTGGGGGGTCACGTGATATCTGGGGGGGGGGGGGGTCACGTGACCTGGGGTGGTTACGCCGACGGCGACGGCGACGGCGACGCCGTTTAAGGCGCTCATTAACACAGCCGTCGTTTCTCCCATCCCGTCACCATCGCGAGGGGCGTTCCCGTCAGGGGAGAGGATTTTCGGCCCGGTTTTCGACGGAAAGCTGAGCCCCGTCGGGTGCCGGGCGACGTAGGGAGCTGGTCTCCGGCACCGGCGTCCCGGCGTCCCGGCGGATGACGGAGTCCCGCCCCCATCGGAAACCGACCAATCACAAAATAGAAAAGTTTCGCTAAGTTTGGAAGATTTTTCATCCTTCGGTTGTCAACAGTGAGCCAACGCTTGTTGCGTTGTTTTTCTTGTTCCCTTTTCGCTGGGAATTGCTGGTAGCATTGACGCAAATCCAGTAATATTACGACAAAAGAAACGTGCGCACTTCACTGTTAAGGCACGATTATCTCTTTATTATGTAATTTAAGTTGAACGAATAAGCAAACCGATCCAATCCAATCCTGCCGTCGCGGCCTCCGTCACTTTGCTTGCGCGGCCTGTTCCTGGGACAGGCGTGCTCCCGTGACGGTGACGGGACGGGAGAGGCGATGGCTATTTGAATGAGGCCTAAGCCGGAAACCGGCGCCTAAGAGCCGCGCTCTCAAAACTTCAAAATTCCTATTTAAGCAAGTCCGTGAACACATCGTAAAGGAGTCCGCGGTTGGAGTTGCAGGCCGATGAGTCACTCCGGATGAACCATGATTCCACGAATCTGCGCGGACCCCACCTTGGTTCACACGCCAGAGTGGACGCATTCTTAAAGTCGAAATTGTTACCCGTTTTCCAACAATGGTTTACGACTTCCGTATTTGCTCTTGTAGCATGCGTGGCCTTTGCCACGTTCCTTTTGTGTTCGTTTAGGCGGGTGCAGCGCCTCCGGCTCGTCTCTTCAATGTAGGGTACGTCACAGTCCAGACACTTCAGTTTATACAAACACCACACTGGGACTCTGGGGGGGGGGGAGGTGGTAATCTTTAGGTTTAGAAATGAGGTCGTGCAGTTTACCATAGGGTTCGAGAGCTGTCCAGAATTCAAAGTGGCGAGGGCCCTGCTAATAGACTCAGGAGACACCTTTCAAGCGGGGTATTGTTACTTGTCCTGTCCTAAGTCTTCATATATCCTGACTTCTCCTTTATCCCATCTGCTTGCGGAGTTATCATTATCAATAAAACGTTTCGGATAATTCCGTTTCGTCAACAGGTCAACAATAACAGCATCGTAAGATGCGCGCAAAAAGGAATTGAAACCTGCATTTGGACCGATGTAGTATGGTTTTTACGACAGCCTTTTTATGTTCAACAGAATGATGTGAGTTGAAGTTTATAGAGGTTGCCCCAATCGCAAGCTTTGTGGTACACTGTTGTATCTAAGCGACCGGTACTATTGCTGTAACACATTAACATCCAGAAAAGGTAGCGCACAGTTCATTTCAAATTCATGTGTGAATCGGATTTAAGGTTCAATGCTGTTGAAAGCTAAATTAAAGTCAGCAACCTGAACCTTGTTTAATATTACAAAGCTGTCGTCCACATAACGTTTGTAAAACCCTATCGAGTGCGCTTTCTGTTCGAGGACAGTTTTCTCCACATACTCCATAGCAAGATTGACCATCGTAACATAAATTGGGCTACCCATTTGACATCCTTCAATTTGGTGATTCATTTGAACTGCGAAACGTAAAAATGCGACTGTTTAAGATAAAACCGCAGCAAAATTACAATACCATACACCGTTAACAATGTGCTGTGCAGGAGAGAGGCTAGTCATCCTTACAGCCATTAAGCGTGATATATCGACGAAACCATTTCGAAAGCCCGAGAGGGTCGAGGATGATTCGGAAACAAGGACACAACATCAAATGAAACCATTATGCCGTCTTCGTCTAGGACGTGATACCGAACCAGGCCCATGAATTCTGGGAATTCCGTACTGTTAAACCATTTTTTTCTTGTGACTGGAGTGGTGAGTTGGACCAGATATTTTGACGGATTGTACGCCGGAGATTCAATATTTCAAACAATAGGGCGTAACGGGCACTCGGGTTTGTGAGCCTTGCGAGACCATACAATTTAGGTACAAATTCGCCAGGAAAAAAATAAAATAAAACGACGGTACGCGGCATCGTCTAGGTGTTTCTTCTCTTTTTAGATCGCGGAGGTGATCAATAAGTTATATTTCAGATTTAGGAGTGGGTTCCATGGTAACGTCACAACATGCGCTGTGTCCTCAAGAGCAACCTGCGTTTTTTCAATGCTAAATGTCTTTATCGAGTACAGCAGTACCATTCCCCATATCACCTGAAAGAATATTAATTGATTGATCCTACTTAAGATCCCGTAGTGCCGATTGCTCCACCTTGCTCAGATTTGATGGTGTTACTTTAGCCTAGATAAGAACAGTCTGTTATGCGGCTGCGGGCCTGATAATATAAGCCGCAGTTTCTTTGATCATCATGTTTCCGGGCATTTCACAAAAAAATGTTGCATATTATTTTAAGGCGGCACTGCAACATGCTCGAGCAAAATGAATGCCTAAAACTCTGATTTCCATCCCCACAGGGGTTGTTCTATAAACGCTCACGCAACATTAGACCCACGCTAGTAAATTATCCGTTAAACTCGTCACCAAAATACACCGAATGCAGGCCCTCTAAAAACAGCAATTTTTATTCAGCAGATAAATTCAGGAAACAAATACAACCAGAAGCACACATTCGGAGTACACATTGAAAAGTAAAGGACAAATGAAATGATATTCGTAAAGCGTACTACACTTCCTGGAGTGTAGAGCATGCAAAATTGAGTACGTAGTACATACAGAGACAACGTTTCGACAACGCTTCAACAACCACATACCTCACTCTAAATCTGATCCAGGCTTTTCTCGTTGGACCAATCCAGGAGCGCGAACAGTGAGACTCAAACCATATATACAGATTCAATTCAATATAAAAAGGAATAAAATAGAGTGCAGGAACGCTCGCAACAATAAGAGTATTAAACAACCATACATTTTCATAATAATACTGTATTTTCGGCTGGAGTTGGACCACGTGATTATTCTCTACAACTCCTTTATTGTGAATGCAATCTCCTATGCAACAGTGTTGTTTCCTTTCACGCGCTTTTCATTAACTACATCTCATAAACACACCCTCCTCCCCCCGCTCTCGTCTTTTCTATTTTTTTACAAGGTAAAATTGGGGAAAACGTTTTTTTTTCGATTTTTAGCATTCTCTATTTTTTACACGCGCGGCGGCGCTTTAGTCAGGACAGACCGTCGCGGGGATGCATCGGCTCGCTGGGCCACTAAGTGCAATGAGCAAAAAGACGTCACCCGTTTACGGCCTATTGTAGCTACTGTGGTGGGCGTTGAAGCACACTTCGTATTTTGCCGCCCTGCAGAAGGCGCGGGCTCAAATCAAGATTTTTTATTATTATGAAGAAACGCGTACTTTCCCATTTCAAATTATACATTATTTTTTTTTTCCTTTCTTTTTTTATTTGTGTAATGAGGTCCTTTTCCTCCAAATCTCAACTTCCTTGCTGCAGTGCTATGCTGTCCCTTGCATGTCATCTCCTCACGAAGCCGAGTGTCTCGGCAAAGTTATTAACTATAGTTCTGTTTTTTTGTTCTCACCTTGCGGTTTTCAGTTCGTTACATATAAACTATCGGCCCCTTGGCGTTTATGCAACCTTGCCTGCTATATTTATATATATGTACTCGTATAGTGTTTATATATACTAAAGCATTTTATCCTTATTGACAGCAGCTGTCTATATCTGTAGTAGATTTTTTACTACTTGTAAAACGTACTGCGTAGGAATAGGAGAGCAATGGTAGAGCAAGAAACTATAGCTTCTCACATATACATAACTTTCTATACAAAATTGTAGTATTCCCATATTCAAAATAATACTTCAGCGCTTATGGGTTATGGGAACCTCTCAGCGCTTCAAACCCTTCAGCGCATGAAAATACTCAGCCCTACAAAACCATTCCGGACTTCAAACTCATTCAGCCCTTCGAACCCAATCAACTCTTCAGACAACTCAGCCTCTCAGACCCTTCAGTCCTTCAACTTTTTTGCGCTGTAATTAGTGTGAACTATAAACTAAAAATGAAGTTTCAATCGTTAGCAGCAATTTATTTTAGGCGTTGAGTTACATTCATGTAGCTCAAAACTGCAATAAAAACCAACGCTTACTAAAATTTGGGCACAGGCGGCTGTAGGCAAGAGCGATGGAACAAATAGAGACAACCGTGGTCCTTGTCGGTTGAAAAATAGCTTTCGAGGCAATCACAAAACTGATCCGCAAATTCCTGAAATGGGCGGTAGTTGAAGTAATAAAACAAAGCAGGTTTACCACACACCGACAAAGACATTGCCATTCGCACATTTACTACAAAGGCCACACACGCGCAACCGACAACCGACACTGTTGAGAAATCATGAGAAATCTTCTGCGGCGTGTTTATAGCTCACGGATGCTTCAAAAGCCGGACCGACGAAGTGGCACAAGCAACAGGAAACGTAGATACCGTATTCTTGATCCACACATCCGCATGCTTTCGAAAATAGTTTTCACGCATGGGACGCGAAGCCGACATTGAGTGTCCGCTCCTTATAGCGGATTTAGTTTGTGCTCGTAGACAGAGAAAAAAACAGGGCGACCAGCTTCCTCTGAGGCTATATTTCCACTGACTCAATCAGGTTATCTTCAAACAAACAAAAAAAAAAACCTCTCCCATTTTCCAACTCCAATTCTATCCATCGCGAACGAGGACTTCCTTCCTTGGACATCTTGAGTGTACTGAGCGAGAGGTCACTTTTCGAAACCAGCGGAGTGACAAGCGCTAAGAGTACTTTTGTGAGAATATTATAATTCACAACTGTCACAAGGAATGACGTCACATATATCCTTGATAATTAATGTATCGTATCCAACGATAGAAAATCTAATTGATTTGAAATATCAGAACACGTGTTTTGACACCAGAGTAGGTTAGAATAAGTTTGGATAGGTAGGTATCCTAATAGTTTTGTAGGTTAGATATCGGAAGAACATATTTCTATATCAGGAACTTGTGTTTTCGATATCTGAACCACCTGTTATAAGCTCATTGTTTTTGGGTTGATTGTGTGCGCATTTACAACTACTAGAATATTTCGCAATGTTCTCAAATATTTTATCGGGAATTTTATTGCCCTTATCAACGTATGCTCTACAGCCTCTGTTGTTCCTTGTATTTGCCTTTTCAGATAAAAGTATTATCTGGCTGAAAGCAAAATCCGAGCAGTACTCCGTCTTCCAGGCATGGATACCCTTTTGCTTGAATAAGTTTTTTCGTTCTAAGATCCACTGGGAATTTTGTAGTAAGAACAGTTAACGCATGCAGTAATTAAACATGCGAAGACTTGTCACCACAGCTCAGAGCAAACAAACCGTAATATTCGGTTCCGCAGTTGGATTTGGTTGAGGCGTTGATGGCATGCACAGATGACAATCTTTTCAATATTTGTCAGCATGAGCCATGAGTGGCAGTTTACAATATTCTAACAGTGATAGAGGCATACATTAATATAACTTATTTTTAGTTTGAAAACCAGCGTTTCTTACAAAAGATACATCGTCATTGCAACGCTATTTGCCCCATACTATGTAACACAGTTCATCAACAATAAATCGCACTCTTAAATAGTAATCGATTTTGACGTTTTTACCGTTTTAGATACGTTGGTGATTTCTTTATAGTTTTTATGGAAAGGTAGTATGTTAGGTACCTTGATGAAAACAATTTACTGTCGAGGGTTTTCAGACACTATGAAAAAGTAGTAACTATACTCGAGAACTACCTCATCAGATTGTGCACCGTTTCTAGATTCGAGTTTTAAGGTTCTTGAAGGAGACACATGTTGTATGTATTCCCATGGTCCCAAGAGAAGCTCCTATCTAATGATTCTCTGTATTTAAATGTAATTAAAAGAGGAATAGCCACGCGATGCCTTAGTCGGCTCACATAGATTCTTGCGCACACCGTATGCAGACCAGCTTTAAAAGCCAAGTGACCAAAATATTGTCAGTAGACTACCCTGTAAAGATTCTTAAAATGTGCTGCAAGAAATCCTTCAGAGAGTAGGACATTCCAATGAGGCAAGGACGCAAACGGCAATGAGTAGAATAAGGTCTGAGGTGGCACCATATGTGCACAAAATTCCACGCGAATTCAAGATGGCCAACCTCTCTTAGAGTACCGCGCGTCCTTTTTTGCAGCTCCGAGCGAACTCGGCCAACTCTGGACTCGAATTACGCGTGACCACTGCAAGAGGAGAGGCTGCACCACAAATCATGTTAGACCATTGTGAATTGTGCCACGTTGGTGGTATACGAACTCCCCACCCCCATACTAGTGGATAATCCTACGTTGGACAAACGTAAAATGTGTCATTGACCCACTAAGAAAGCAGGCGCTAATTTTAGAGACTAATGATGAGGACCATGTGCCTGAACACTTTAATATATATAAGTGTGATCAGCGTCTTTCTGAGGCAAAGACTCTGGTTAAGGACACGTGCCCCAAAAATGAGCGCAAGGTAATGGAAAGTTTTTACTTTATGAAAAATAGGAGCACCCAGTCCGTAACTAACACAGCAATTACGTTGTATATAGCTGAGACGAATGTTTGTTAAAATACTTTGTGAATGTGAGATAAAGCGTGTATCCCCCGGAAAACGCAGACTTTGAAGTGAATAAGGTAACAAAAGATCTGTTCCTTTTCTGCAATTTTCAACCATATTTGCAAGTTGCGCCCATGTGTGTGTCGTATTTTTTGAGTTCGTGGATTTTTTTGTAGCTTTGTACCTTCACGTTTCAACTCAACTTAAGCCAAATTCAAAAGGTTGGCTTTTAACTCATAAGGCTCTCGAGTGCATCGTGGTACAATATCAAATACCTAGACATGAGTATTTCTGGGAAAATTGTTCTCATATTAGTATTGTTTCCTTAGTAGGACGAAGAGGGCTGTTAAATCGGGGCGAACGTGGGTAACACTTTTGCAGCCCACGTGAGTTTCATGATGGTCTTGCTGGTGGTGTCCAAGTGTAATCCGCTTTGGCCGCTAACGTGGATTGCCTCGGTGGGCCCACATTCACCTAATTGGGCAGCCCGCATGAACACCCTGAGGGGCCCAGTGTAGGTCCACTTGGGCATTCCGGATAGCCCTCTGCCAAAGGGAACATAGCTGTGCGGTTCACATAAAGTCGTCCGTGGAACGTTATCACGTTTGTTGTTATTTTATTATTTCCGGTGATATTGTGTATTTCAGTGCATCCAGAATTGACAATGTCTCGATCTATGTGTGTGCCAACTTAAAAGTATTACATTTCGATACCTGTTTTATAGATAAGTAAAATACTTTAGGTTAACAATATAATATTGGGCCTTTGATTGTACGACATTTGACAAAAACTGTGAAGGTTTTTATGAAAAACAATTTGCATCGGTAAATTGGATTTGCAGCTAGATTGAGCCGGCTACAGGCTCCGAGCTTTTATTGAATAACACATTTCGACGAGCGAGTGTGAAGTTCACCTCTGAAAGTTAAGGCTCTGAATAAAAATTCCCCCAGCTTAAGAGGTCATTTTTATATACGCGCTAAACGAAAATGAGTAATAAAGTTTTGCAAACTTACATTTACCTCACACTTTAAGTTAAAACTTCTCTGATTTGCTCATAACTTAAGCCGAACATCTGTGGTAAAGGTTTAGATTCTGCAATATATATAATCAAAATGAGAGAAAAGTGACATTTTGGAAGCAGAACAGGCAATTCGAGTTGGTCATTCCCACATTTTGCTTCATTAGAGAGCACATCTATGACAACCTCGCCTCCCTGCATGACCGAAGTGGGACCCACGCGAGCATTTATTCGTTAAATGCCCCTCTGCAGCGCTAGTCTGTGCTAACTCTTCTCCGCAAATCATGGCGCAATGCACAAAAATATTGCAGTGGCAGCCCTACTTAGGCATGCCGACATGCAGCCGTTATGAGACCCACGATGTCCTCATTCTGTAGCCCAAATTAGCGTGACCTCCCTTTTCCCACAACTACGCTAACCTTGCCCTTTGATGACGTAGGTGGGACCCGCGGGGCACGGCATTGTCCGACGGAAATTCGCATGCCCTCACCACAACAACGTGGGATCCACGGTGGTATTGCAGGGGCTACCCCAGACGACTTTGCCCACGTGGAAACCCCCCCCCCCATATGCTACCTGAGTCCTACATGTTAAAAACAGCTCAAATTGCGAAAGCGCAGTGAAAATACAGAGAGAATAGGATAAAGCTGTACTCGGAACTAAAGCTATATCATGGAAAACCTGTTGTCCTTTAGGAAAACCTGTCGTCCTATTGTGAATGTTTCTTCACTTCGCCTTCGTCACTTTAGCTATTTTCATCAAGTATAATGTTTACCAAGTCAACGAATTCGCCACCTTACACTAAAAGGGTCCAACATGGTAGAACAACGCACAGGATATGGAGAAATAAATGGACAGGTGGAACGAAAGAGCGCTCTTTTGTTCTAGCTGGAGTGCCACCAAGCTGAAATCACTACTTTATTACCAGGGTGCGTCCTTTTTACACATTCGGTTATATTTTGAAATTTAAGCACCTGTATTTCATCAGAATCTTTTTTAAAATCCAGCCTCTACCTAAAGACGGAATCAAATTCTTAAAGCCCTTGTGTACAAACTGGTAAAATATAAAATTCCTCAGAATTTGTGCTTCTTTTGAGAAAACCAGTCTCCAAGTGGGAATGATTTCACGACATGATGGCGCTTAAGACAAGTGACAAAAGGGAGACTAGACAACACGGAGCGCTCTGTCTAGTTTCCCCTTTTTGTCCTTGTCTTAAGTGCCATCATGTCGTCAAATTCCTAGTACGAACTAGCCCAACAATCTACAGGGAATGATTTGTTCTTTTTTACGTATTAATTTATATTGTTTTCGTTGAGCACCCATTCCTCACAAAGAAACTGTTTGAGAACAACCCGATCTTTCTCTAAACCCGTGGAATATAATATTTAAACCATCTGGTGCACCCATGGCATAGTGGCATATGCTTTAAGTGGAGCCATCTTTGAGAAAAGATGTCTCGAAGTGAGGCTTGGTTCCGCTTTTTTCTGGCATTTGTTCATCATCTCAAAATTAGGCAGTCACGCCTCGCCTGGAGACTTTTTCAGCTAAACTGAGCAATTAACTGCTGATCGGGTACAAAGTTTCGATCCCTTGACAATAAGCAGCTTCTATGGCATATCCTGAAGAAGAAGCACATTTGTGCAAACGTGCCTCAAAGTAAGCGTGGTTCGTCGTTTTTCAGACATGCGTGCATCATTTGAAACTTGGGCACCCGCACCTGATTCAGGGAGGTTTTTTTTTTTTAGAATGAACAATGTCTTACCCGGCCCCAAAATATAAAATTGTAAACCGACGTCTCCATGTTTCCCTATTAGAAATTCCATCAAGCTACGTAATTTGGGACACTGACTGCCAGTCAGCAGCCCTGGTGGAACGTGCCCTGATGGTCCATCAGATGACGTCTGACTGCTATTGCCAAGGAAATTTCATCAACAAGGTATGCGACAGACAGGTATGCGACAATATGCGGCTGCTAATTAAAAAACTATTAACCCATTTGGCCCCGTCGTACACGCCGCTTCGCGGCGTCCAACCGGCAAACCAACCCCCTTTTCCCCATGCACCTCCGGAAACGAAGTTTCATACCATTTTGTTTAGCGAAATTTCGTCAACAACATTCGGTTTTCCCAGTGTTAATCGTAAAAAACAAATGGAAATATCGCCAAATGCGTTGGCAAAACAAAATGTTCCAAAATATATTTTAAAAAATAAAAAAAAACCTTGCATTGAGGATTGAATCCGGGACCGCTTGCTTAGGAGGCAGACGTCTTACCACTAAGCTACACTGCAGCTTCAAAAAACTCGTTTTGAGACCTCGTTTTATACGAGACTTTGGGACGGCACTTGAACGCGTGAGTAGAGTGCTGTCGGACGGCACTTGAACGCTCTGCCATAGTGCCATCGGACGGTACTCTAGACACTAGGTTCACCGTAAGGCCCTGGATGTCTGAACCTTACGGGACGACCGTATACACTTTAATTCACAAAGCGTATGCGACTCCGTTGAAGCTAGAGAGCAAGCATGCATGCTACGACAGACAGCCCTAGCTTCCACGGACGAACGCGAGCAGCAAACATATCTGAACTACGCTCGCGGATGCTTTTAGAGGGCAGCTCTTAGGCGCCCGTTTCCGGCTTGAGCGGCGTCGCCGTCGCCGTCGTCGTCGCCGTCGCCGTCGGCGTAACCGCGCTGTGCATGATGGATAAATTTCCCCGCTAAATTTAGCGGAAAATTTTCCCCGCTAAATCTAGCGGAAAATTTTCCCCGCTAAATCTAGCGGAAAATTTTCCCGCTAAATTTAGCGGGAAATTTTCCCCGCTAAGTTTAGCGGGAAATTTTCACCGATAAATCTAGCGGAACATTTTCCCCGCTAAATCTGGCGGAAAATAATACCCGCTAAACCTAGCGGAAAATTTTCCCCACTAAATTTAGCGGGAAATTTTTCCCGCTAAATTTAGCGGAAAATATTTCCCGCTAAATTTAGCGGAAAATTTTCCTGCTAAATCTAACCGAAAATTTCCCCCGCTAAATCTAGTGGAAAATTTTCCCCGCTAAATCTAGCGGGAAATTTCCCCACCTCGAGGAGGGGCGGAGAAAATTCCCCGCCCCTCCTCGAGGTCACGTGACCCCAGGCCACGTGACCCCACCTCCCCGAGGTCACGTGACACCCCCTTCCCGTGCCTTCCCGTCCTCCTCAACAGCTGCGCTCTAATTCGGCGCTAGAGGAGTTGTAAACGGCTTTAATTTTTTGTCTGTGCTCTTCATAAAACAATAATAATGAGCTGCGACACAGCGGTAAGGCCAATAGCCCACACCAGATACAAAGGTATAAACTTTCTATCCTAAACCTTTCGGACCGAGTCAAGAGCATTGCAGCATTGCAGCGCAAGGTTCCAAAATGAGTGCATCGCTGTAAAGAATGCTTCGGCTCCACTTTCAATTAAGAATTCAGCATGTCATGCAAAGCGCTCGTACATCAATCGCCGTACTTCAGTTCTACTCACCTGCCATGTACAGTACTTTCGCGTCGTAGAACCCTCTTTTTGTTCGCGCGTCTCCGGCCCAGTATACCTGGTACACCTTGTCGTCTTTAACTACACCGCTAAAGTTCCTTATATAGTCGGAACTCTCGACAAACTAGGTCTTGTCGCGGAGGAATTCTACTAAAACTTAAGACATTGTAGAGCTCGGGCAGGATCGACAGGTTGGAGCAAGCGGGCAAACCGAAGCAGCCGAGAGCAATCGTTCATGGAAGCTCGGCGAAGCCTCTATGGGCGAAGCGAAAGTAGAAAGTGGCGTGTTCGGCGTTTCGGCCACGTCAGGCTTCTGATCAGGGTTGTCGGGTTCCCTGCTTGTCATATCTCTAACAACAGCGTTTTAATGGGCTCAAGTCCCGAAATCGTTTTCTCGTGAATAGATTATTTTTCGTATTCAGAGATTTGACGAAATATTGGTATTCGAACGAACTTTACGTCATTTGACCGTACGTCTGTCTGCACGTCAAAGCGTTTTGACGTACAGTTAGAGACAATCGATGTACAATCAGAATCGCCAGCAAGAAATCTTGACGGCATTTCGCGTCGGCCGACTGCCACAAGGAAACCATCAGAAAGCCGATAAGTGGAGTCTGACTCGAGTTTGACGGTCGGTCAGAGTAACTTGTTAACCAATTAGACGTGCTTGACGTACAGTCAGGCACACTCAGCTGTCCACTAGAAAACATTGACTGCCAAACAGGGTTACATTGATGGAATTTTCGTTAGGGTTGTGATGATGCAAATCCCTAGGCATGAGCTCTCTTGAAGGAATGTTATACCTAGACGGATATTTTAGTACGCCCTTGACCCAATTTCGTGTTTTGTTTTTTGTATGTTGCCTGCGGGGCGTTTATAATCATTAGACCCTTTGCTGGGAACATCCACAATCAAAAATATTTCCAAAATTTAAAATTTTGACACCATTAGGCCAAACATAGGTTTTAGATGCTACGATACATACTTGTACAAGAATGCTAAAACATCGTAACCAACATATAATGGTTTAATACTATTGAGGAGGGTTGCAGTTTAATATGTATATATCATTATAGATCATTTTATACCCCATAATAAATTATAGACTTCAACAAGCGCGCATAATATTCGTAGTGGTCACACATTTAAAGTTTAATCGACTAAGAAACCTGATGTTTGCAGTTTAGCTCTACATTTTGACGCAATAATAGTGGAATATGATAGAATCGAGAAGTCGCACGGCAATTCGTCTAAGTCTGACGTCTCGGTGTTATTGCAGTTGCGTGTATACTATATCCATGGGCTTTTATTGGAGCGCTCCCGTAACCCGCTAAAAGATGGCGCAAGCACACGATGGCAGTATTTTGTGTTGGTGGTAGATATAAGGGATCTGTCTGACTAACGAGTAGCCCTTAAACAACGCTTAACGTCTTATTGGTCTTAAGGACGAGCAAGATTTAACTCTCAATATTTGAACTACAAATTTAATTACAGTCGGTAATAGATTCGTATGCCAGTAGATGCTTCGGCTCAAGCGTCAGCTAGTCAGCTTTGATAGCATATCGTAGCATGCGGAGCCAAACCCTAGGATGGCGGCGACTGCGCGCTGGATGGGAGCATCTTCTGGGTCCTCTCCCCATGTAGTCGATGTCTTTCTTACACTCAAACCGTCTCTAAGACGTCATCTATATCAGGTGACATGACGCGAAGACTTCGCAGCATGACTTCAATTGTCATGCTAATGTAACTGAGGGATCATTAAAATTGAGATTTTTTTCACCCTGGAAAACGACTTTTTAATGTCTCATGGTAGATTTAAACCATCGCTTTTCAGAGGGTACCTAAAACCCCAGCATCAATATATTTGTATTGGAAGAGACCGCAAGTTACCCGCATAATTTGCCTCAAAATATAAAGCATGAACACTTGAAAGTAAACATTTGGCAGAAATCTGCCTGGTTGGGTAAGAACAAAAAGAAAAGAGGGGAAGGAACGCCAACTAAAAATAAAAAGGAGCCCAACGCTTCGAAACCTGCTTGGTTTCTTCTTCAGTGGCGACTGTGAGCGCGAGGAGCAAGTGGTCTTCTTTTACGGCGGTGGACGTGATGTTTTCGCGATTGTAATGTGGCTGAGCCCGCTGACGTAGGCGGATGGTAAAGCGCCAAGCGACCGATTGATGTTTAGCGGTGTGGTTTGGATGTGCTATAACTCGACGAAGAGCCTCTGCCGGGAATTGGTCTCAATGTCGAGGATGCGTGTGTTGTCAAAATCAATGCGGTGGTCATTCAAGTCTCTGTGTTCCGCAACCGCGCTGCGCACATGATCGAACTTTCGCACGTCGTTTTTGTGCTGGCGAATTCTTTCTTTAAAGTCTTTGGTTTCGCCGATGTATGTGGCAGGGCAATCCGCACAAGGAATCAGTTAAATAACGCCTTGCGCTCTTTCCTTGGGGGGACGATCTTTTGGCCGGGGCATCAGGTGTCCAAGCGTTGACACTGGTTTGTGGGCCATCTGTATGCCTTTTTGCCAGCACACGCGCGAGCACTTCGCTGGTTTCCTTTATGTAAGGGACGCAGACCCGCGTGGTTGAGCGGGGATGTGCGATGTCTTGTGGTCTTATGCGTCGATCAGACTTACGTTGACGACGAGCGATTCGCTGAATACAACTGAATTCACAGTAAACAGAAAACCGACACACACGGGGCGCTACCTCCGATTTGACTCCAACCTCCCTGCGAGCCACAAGGCGTCGGTCGTCCAGGCACTCCTGTCCCAAGCGAAGACTATTTGCTTGTCGGAGGACTACAGCAAAAGGAAAAAGAAACCATCATCTCCGACCTGCTAAATAACGGCTACACGCGCAGTTTTATTGAGCGAATCGCTCGTCGTCAACATAAGTCTGATCGACGCCTCCGACCACAAGGCATCGCACATCCCCGCTCAACCACGCGCGTCTGCGTCCCTTACATAAAGAAAACCAGCGAAGCGCTCGCGCGGGTGCTGGCAAAAGAAGGCATACAGATGGCCCACGAACCAGTATCAACGCTTGGACCCCTGATGCCCCGGCCAAAAGATCATCCCCCAAGGAAAATGCGCAAGGCGTTATTTAACTGCTTCCTTGTGGGGATTGCCCTGCCACATACATCGGCGAAACCAAAAACTTTAAAGAAATAATTCGCCAGCGCAAAAACGACGTGCGAAAGTTCGATCAGGAGCGCAGCGCGGTTGCGGAACACAGTGACTTGAATGAGCCCCGCATTGACTTCGACAACACACGCATCCTCGACATTGAGACCAATTCCTGGCAGAGGCTCTTCGTCGATTCATGGCACATCCAAACCACACCGCAAAACATCAATCGGTCGCTTGGCGCTTTACCATCCGCCTACGTCAGCGGGCTCAGGCACATTACAATCGCGAAAACATCACGTCCACCGCCGTAAAAGAAGACCACTTGCTCCTCGCGCACACAGTCGCCCCTGAAGAAGAAACCAAGCAGGTTTCGAAACGTTGGGCCCCTTTTTATTTTTGGTTGGCGTTCCTTCCCCCTTTTCTATATTAAGCATGAAAATTGCGCATTTGCTGAGAAAATATTTAAAATTTTCATTTGAATATTTTGCTGCCATTAGTCGCCAGCGGACGAATTTCACTCGACTAAGTATGACATGTCTTTGATCGTATCAGGTATGCTGAACTGAGTATCACTAATTTGTTTTTTCTTTTTTTTTTGTAACAACGTGTATTCTATCTGGTCGCCTGGCCCCACATACAAGCAGAATGCTGCTTTTGTGGGCCAGCTCTTTATTTTGTATGACTTTATTTGAAAATAAAAATTGAATTGAATTGAATTAAGACAGTCGCTTGCTATTGCTGGCGACCATCGACGGCGATTGATACTTAGCCCGGCTCCTTAGGCCTCTCATAGGTCGTCCTAATGAAGCCGACCAAAGACCGTGGACTGCGGGTAGCATGTTCCTAGGTTCGATTCCCGCCGTGCCCCTTTGTTAACCTAGCTAGTTCTATTTTTTATACACGTATTCCCTAGTGAATGATTTATAATTTATTAGAAATACCTTGAGTTCAAAGAGCGCACATGGTCAAACGAGGTCGTATACCTGAATGAAACAACATTTTAAATATATATGATTAAATATTAACTTATAATACTATTTATCATTGGGATAACGTATGTACTTTTATATTGTGATCTTTGTCCTCGTAAGGTTGTTTTATGCACCAGTATGACTTTATTTGCTCATGCATTCATTACACCAAGAACTTTGTTATACGTATACGACTTTGTACTAGGGCAGTTATGTTTATGAATGAATATAAAAAATTTAAACTAGGCTGAAGAATTAAGTGCATTTGATTGTATAAAGAAAACTCAGGAAGCTAATGAAATGCGGATTATTTAGCGTCCCGGGGATTTAAACTTCGTGTCTGCCAATATCCTTTCGGGTGTACTAACCGTAACACCTATATATGCTTTGAATGACTATGAATCACATACAATGAACTACACATGTTATATGTTACCTTTGCGTGCGTGTAACACCCTTCATCACACTCGATGGCTACACATTTCGCAAGAAATCCAGTCAAGAAAAAATAATTCGTTAAAAGCTTCCTGCATACTCATATTCAAAATGTGTGGTCGTTAAGGGCCTAAACTTGAATCGACATGCGAGAAATTGAACCTTCATACACACGTGTTGATGTAGTCACCATGGTAGTGGAAGTGCCTGTTGTCATTGTTGGAGCAGCTGACGAAACAACACTGGCACCTTCGGTTTGTGGGCCATCACTCGTGATGTCAGTCACATTTTCTGTTCGAGATTCTGTTAAGGAAACCGTTCTACTTTAATGCTTACAAAACAAAATTACACCCGAACATATATAAAAAAACTTAATTATATCGTCATTCATTTCCCTTATGAAAGTCATGAAACACCTCAAAAACGGCTATCTCGGCACAAAGAAAATAAACATTTTCAAGTATCCTGCAACTGCAACTCTATAATTTTAGCCATGTCACTTTGGCATACTAGGCTAGCACTTCTACCCCCATGCACATCGATAATTACTAATATTATATTGAAGTATATGCATAAACTTGGTGCGACAGACGCTAAATACTACTGGGGTTCATTGACTTTGTTCCGTCTATTTGGCACAGTTTTTTTATTATGTCCACCGGTTCACAACTAAACCAAACATTCCACTGACGCTTAACTATTTCCACCATTCAAATAACAGTTTCAGCCCAGTATTCGTTTTTTATACCCCACTCAATATCCTTATTGCAGGCTATTTGAAGGTGTATGTTACAAAAATTAATCACAAAATGCGTGTAGCAATATAATGTAAGCATTCGAAAAAATAGTGAAAAAAAAAACGTAAAGGATAGGTGGAGGCAAAAGGGATTGGCTTTTTTTAACTGTTATATATGCAATGCTAAGCAGAGAAAGCATCCTCTGTTGTTTTAATTATGTACGAAAAAAAAGCAGAGGCTCCTGTCGCGTCCCACGCAAAAGCCATTATCGGCTTATGTGGGGTTTTAACGTATAATTTTCAAAGAAAGGAAATAAGAATGTTTTTATTTATAATATTGTATATCACCGATATTTGTTTTCCGAACCCGATTGCACTTATTTGACGACTATAAACAAATTTTGTTAGGGCAACAATCTATATTTGCACCTGGATACTAATCCGCTAGAATGTCCAAAATAACAAACCATGGATCATTACCCTTTCCTAGATGGCTATAAGACATTTAATGATAACCGGTAAGTGAGAAGGCATGCAAATGACGATTAATGATTTTTGAAACCTTTTATTTTTATTTTAAAAAATACTACAGTACTACAGCCGACACATTATTCTAGCAGGGAGGAAGAAAAACAATACCAGTTTCGTCACAAATTATGTAAAAAAAAAAACGAAATAACATGTGAGGCAGAAGTGTTAAAAGTTCCCGAGCATGTATAAAGCAGGCATATTGCTGATGAAAAATGTAAATACAAAACGATAAAATAAATAAGAATAAAATACTCCGAACGGCTGTTTACACTTCTTGGTGACAATAGTAATAACAAAATTGACACGGAAACAGGAGTA
>JAZHYW010018968.1:0-12083 GCA_037355805.1 Ixodes ricinus | reverse complement strand
TCGGGGGACACGGTGCCAATACCGAGCCAAATGATGACCAGACTCCAGGTGTACCCGATACCGCGAAACATGAACCCCATACACGACACAGGGAGACGCGCGGCGCGGGCGAGAGCCATTGTGGACAGCTACGCGCAGGACGAGAGAGCCGTGTGACGTAGATGCGGCGGAATACCAGGAGCGAGGAGAGGCCTACACGGCGGTGGTGGTGAGCGCATCGAATGGAGCGACCAGAGCTGCAGCCAGCACCCGAGTTCGCAACTCGCATCAGGCGGAAGAAGTGGCCATAGCTCTAGCTGTGGCCGACCCAGGCTGCGACACGGTGATCAGTGATTCCAGGACTGCAGTGCTTAGTTTCGCAAAGGGTAGGTGTGGGTGCGGCGGCTCGCATTTTGCGAGCGGCCATAACGACAGGACGTGATCGTGATGGTGCAGTGGTGATCAAGTGGATCCCGGCCCACATGGGCAGTGAAGTGTCGGTGAACGGTAATCCCAACCACAACAAGACGGCCAACGTCGCGGCGCGAGGACTCACCAACCGGGCGGCGACAAACGGGACAGTCTCACGTGGTGGAGAGTGGTTTAGTACGAAGGACCGCATGATTACGTACAACGAGATAGTGAAATGGCATAGGACAGGTAGAGAGTAGTACCTCCCCCTCATTCCGAGCTAAAACGCGAGGAACTGGATCCTAGACAATTACAGACAGGGTCGCTATTAACACCCGGTCCTAGCTAAACACATATATCCAGGACTTTACGCGGACGACGTGTGGACTTTGCAAGAAGGTGAGGGCCACCGCGTCGCACCTGTTGTGGGACTGTGAAATCAACCCAAGAGAGGCAAGCGAGGAAGACGACGCTTCCCCCGCAGTTTGAAGACGCGGCGCGGAGCAGTGAATTAGAGGTTCCGCGTAGGGCCGCCCGGCTGGTCACAACCGCTCTAGATAGGCAACGGTCAAGGGATGATGGGGGAGGTGAGGGAGCTCGCGGAGGTCCGACGGGCCTCCCCCGTCGGCCCCGGATAGAAAAGGGGCGCGCCCGGGCAACACCACCTAGAGCTGAAGGCCGCAGCGCTCCTCCGGTGACGTCACACGAGTCGTCTGGCGAGCGCCGCGGAAAAGCGCTGCACTGAAGGCGTCGCGCATAGATTTACCGACGTAGAATGGCATTTTTTATTGACCCAAACGTTTGTTAATTGGTAAAAAGGATATATAAATATATCTATGACTGGGAAACGTATTTTGTGACACGGGCAGCATATTAGGACGTACAATTATTGTTATGATATGAAAGAACAAGGTTAACGACGTTTTGAGAGAGATGGGTTTTCGTTTTAGGCATCCAAATCTTGGGTGCTTTAATTATCTCTAGGAGTTTGAAGACACTAACAAACAAAAAATAAATGCCCTGAAACGTTATTGTAAGTGATGGGACCCGCCAAAATGCATAACAGCAGCAATCAAGTTGGTGATGACATGTGCGGTTACTGAATTCGTATGTGAAGCTAATGAAAAGATTATTTAAAAAATGTGGACTTTTGGAGCACGAAAAAATGTAATGTGTTGAAATGTATTTTTTACCAGAAGTAAACATATGATAATAAAAACAAAACTGCAGGCGAACTGGGGAATGTTTTTCATAAAGTAATTAATCCAGAACTGAGACACGAAGACGAAAATTTAAGCGCAGAAAAGACACAAAAAGGAGGCAAAGACGCCGCCTAGATCGAAGTGCACAAGTTTTGATTTAACCGAGTGAAGACAAACTTAGCAAACTTAAAGCATAATTTTCAGTAAGGGACACATGCAGCTGTGAGAGCTTCATGCACACATCTACCCGCGATCATTCACACTACGAATAGATGCTGTGAATATAAGTTCTCTTACCTTTGAAAGCTTCAAATTGTATATACTCGTGTATCCATACTTTCTTCTTGTATCCATCTTGACACAATTCAAACACAAGCAACTTAGATGCCGTTCTGTAGCTTTCGCGACACTAAGACACAGCACATGTACGGCAATGTAAAAAATAATAATGCTATGACAACTGTTGCACTGAATATAAAAACATTATTTATATTTTAGGGTTTCACATTTTCTTTTCTTTGAATTGGGATTAGCCTCATAAGCTTTTCGTTCACCTTTCCACAATAGTTTTTCAGCACAATGTTCGTGCTGCACCAGAACAAGTTCTTCAGCACGAGCTCACTTGTGTGTCCTTCTTCACATGCGTCGAAGTCAGAAGTCTCGTTGGTAGACAGCAGTTCCATTGTAAGCTCGCTGACAAACTGACGCTGGATCGGAACCTTCATAAACTCTGCCTGCTTGGAGAGTTCTTGAGCAACAACGTAATTGTGTGTCATGGCATTAACGGCGAACATAGTTGGATAAAGGAGCCTCCCTCGATCCAATTGCTTGACAAGAGAGTAGTTCTCCTGCGCAAATGAAACTGTTGCCGTCTTATCTTCTTCGGTAAGCGCCGCCCTGTATTTTTGACATTTCGGCTTTTTCAAAGCAGCATAAACTGTGTACCCTGGTCCCTGCCACTGAGACTAGGACTGGGAGGGTCTAATTTATAGCTTGTGACACTGCTTCTCCTGTAACTATACTATGTTGCAGCTGGGCCGTGGCGTGTCTACTTGTTTTTCAAGCTCCTCCAATCGCTCGTCTTCACACGGGATTGTCGGCAACGTACTCTGCAGTCGCAGCTTATTTTCACCTTCATAAAACTGCCTTATAGATATGTGATAATGCGAGCCAGCCAGCTGCCTGTACTTCCCGAAACGGTCTTCCAAGCTATCAGTCTGAATCTTTCCCAGCAGGACATAGTTCAGCCCGAGTTCAGTGAAGCAGTATTCGGTGATCTGTACAAGTGCACGGGTTGTTTGACGGAGTGCTCCGTGAGTCTCCTTAGTTAGCGTGCCACTGGTAAAGTTCTCGCTCTCCCATACGTCAAGCCAGGCGTCCATCCAGTCAAAAAGACTGCACAAAAATGCACATTGGGATCGTCCTCTGCAGAAGTCACTGGTTCTTGAAAGTCGTCTCTGAGTCGCGTTCCTTTGTTCGGCGTCCATGGTAAAATTTCCTTCAGATTCCGAGACCTCGACGATTTCATTGATTCCTTTAATATTATGCGCCACAGATGTAGGAACAAAGTTGAGGACATAGAGCCAAGGCTACAGGCTCCTTCCTGACCGTGGTTTTGAAAACGTGAGCTTGCGCTACAAAGATACGTTTCTAAAATTAAAAGCGAGAGCTAGATTGTGCTTGTCGCCTTCGCTGCCACGTCAGCGTAAAATTCAACGAAATAAATTCAATAATTAAAAAAAACAAAGGTGAAAAGATATGAGAGTTCTCACCCTGGTATGCGTCGATAGAACCAGGTTTTTTTGAGGAATCGCCCGCACCCATACTTTTCGCAGTTCTTCATCCTCCGGGAACTTAAACACAGACACTTTCTTCGACGACGTTTCATAGTTCCCATGGTATCCAAGGACACAGCATTTATGAGACATGGCTAGCCCGAAAGCCGCCCGTAACTTGACAACCACCACGCGTAAACCGCCACGCACACGAAACACAAAAGACAAAAGAGACGGTTAGAGCAGTTCGCGTACTCCCGCCGCGACACTTGTGCAAGCCGCCGTGCGCAAAGGAGGCAAAAATTGTCCATTGCGCGACTGCCCCGGGAGACCCTGGGCGCCCTGGGCTCGGAGAAAGCTAAAAACAAAAACAAAAAAAGGCCGGAGCATGCGCCGCTTGGCGTCTTTGGGAAAACACATTTAAGAAGAAAAAAAAAGAGAGCATGTGTTGCGGAGAAGCCCTCCTCTCAGGTCGGCCTTTGCTCTTGGTGGTGTTGCCACAAAGAATACGGCTTCCCCTCGCATCCGGGACGCGCCCCCACAAGGCGACGCCCCACGGCCTGTTTGAGCCTAGGCCTAGATAGGGATGCGGGGAACACGTGGTTCCCACAACGTAAGGAGGAGGAGGGGCATACCCTCCCCTATGTACCCTTGCATCCTCCTCCTTAAGGGCTGCGCTCTAATTCGGCGTTACAGGGAGTTGTAACCGGCTTTCATTTTTTCACATTGCGTTTCGTTAGAGTGTCAACCACTCTGACTCCGAAGCCCCCGTTCCGTGCAAATTATTTTGTGTTTTGCTTTGTATTTTGGGGGAGGGGGCTTAGTCTAAAAGAGCCTTCCCATTCATGGTTTTGTTAATTACATAACAAAGTAATTAGCAATATTTTTCTCGCCATTTCCGGGTACCATGGGAAAATAATTGACCTTGACTCCCGCTTTATTCGTCTTCTCTCTGCAGAGTCACAGAATGGAACCATATCCCAGTCCCTTCAGAAGGTTGATTTGCCCATAGTGCCTTTCGCAACCTGCTACTCGAACTACCAAAACGTCAATCGGGTCGTGCAAGCCACAATGATCTGTGCCGGTCCAAAGGCCGGCGGAAAGGGAGCCTGCCAGGTAAGAAATTCACGCTATCTACACAGCGCCACAGAGCGGATGTTTGCGAACGAAGGCATACTCATCTCCATGAACAGGCCTATAGCGCACCTGTCTTTCTCTAGAGCACGCCGACGCCGCGCCATAATTAATTTTGTTCACGGGACCTGGAACGCGTGTCAGACTGGAAGTCAAACTGGGGTCTTTATCTGCAGCCTTATTTCGTCTTCATCTAGAACACGGCCAGCGCTGAACTGCCCGCGAGGCTACTATACTCTCTCAGGGAGCCACGTCCACTGTCCCGCTTCCTTCTCTTAGAAAAACCGGAAAGATGTTCCCAACGTTTGTGTCATGTACATGCTTCGCGTTTGGAACAACCTCGTGTCCATGTCCTGTTTTCTTCCACTCAAAACCCGACAAACGCCGATTTTTTTGGACGTCATACATTGACACCGAAAAACACCGACTCCGTGGAAACAAATAAACCCCGAAAAACAAAACTACCGAATTCGCAGCAAAATAATCCCCCCCTAAAAAAAAAAAAGAATAAAAGCAACAACAACAACAACAACACAAAACTCTACTTAATTTTGACGTAGATGAAAACTTTAAGGCGCTCTTCAGTTGTGGTCACACTGTTAGTGCAAGACAGACTGCAGACGCACTCTGAGGCGTGCTTCTTCTTTCTATATGACCCTTTCACACAGGACATACAAACAATGTGGGCGGACATGTTTGTAGCAGGCGCATATGAGGTAAACGTGCTTCGAACAAAAGTCTGAGGCATGTCCGCACACAATTGTGTCATAATGTCTGCGGAGAAGCTCCGTGACCTTGGCATGTCTTATGTGCAGTGCGGCTGCGGCCTTATAGGCTATCTGTTTGAACCGTGCACGCTCTTTTTCCCCAGGGCGACTCCGGGGGCCCCTGCAGTGCGCCAGGTCCGACGGCCGCTACGTGCTGGCCGGAAGTACGTCGTGGGGCACGACGTGTGCGGCACCCAATCAGCCCACAGTGTTTGGGAGAATCTCTACCCAGGTCACCTGGATCAACAGCGTCGCTGGCCCGACCCCATGAATTCACTCTGGTTTCCATCGAGCGCCCGCTGCCTCTTCTTTGCATTAAAAGCTGTCCGTGTACCTCAGCAAACTCTTTGCTTATTTTTAAAATCCTAGTTGATTTTTTGCGTTGGACTTAATTTTACTTGAAAGCAGACAACAGCAGCGGACGTTGTTATAACGACGTTCGTGTCCACGAGAAAGTATTATGTGACGCGCTCGAAGCCGTTCTTCATACTCATGTAGTGGAGATGTAGATGTAGACCAACAGGCTTTTGGTCTTGATCTAGACAAACAGGCTTACAAACAAGCCCGCGTTTGCCCACACCAGGTATGGGCACTGTGCATGTGTAAACCGGATTTGAGTGAGGTGCAACGACTGCGCATGCGCGCCGAGCCGACAACAGCGCCACCGCAGTCGCGGCAGTAGACCCTTTGCAAAAATCCCACAAGCCCGCGCGCGCCGCGCAAATAATTACGGAAGTCCTCGGTACGCCTCTCCCATCGTCTATCCTCTCGCTATCACGGGACATGTGCGAGCTGGCGCAGGTTACCAAGGCAACAACGCTCGAGCAGCCCAATCGGGCGAGGGCACGGGAATGGGGGAGGCTATAGCTTGCGAGGCTGTCCTGCCTGGTCTGCCCCTCTCTCAACGCTCTTCTTTGTACCGGCTCCGTCGTCTGCTACACCAAGAGTTTGTCGAACCTGGTCGAACCTTGCCACGGTTGCGGTGCAAAATAAGTGGATTCGGTAAAACTGCAAGGCGTGAAGGTAAGTTACGACGGATTACGTACTCAAATAAGCGATTGTGGCGAAGCATTTACGCTTCCACAGGTATCGTTTTGGTTTAGGTTTAGCACGTGATCTGTACCGAGGGTTCCCAAAATCTCCTGCCGTCGTGGCGCAGCAGGTTTATTAAAAAAAAACTGCACAAAAAAAAACCATTGCGAGAAATAATAAAAAAAAATTGAGGATTACTTATGCTACCCGTAAGATGGAACGCTGCAACAGCTGGGGTGGGACGTCGGATCCGCCAAGGTGTCATTTCGGAGCAGATGGACTGAGTGAACGGTAAAGGGGCGAGCGCGCACCATACAGTCCGCATGGGCGTTTCGCATTTGACCGAGTAACACACCCGACGAAAGTCCATAGCGTTTGAAACCAATGAGGGAGTATTAATAGAGAGCATTTCGTGAACCTGTTAGGCAAGTTTAGTGGACACACACTAGGACTGCCTTGTGGTAATAGACCATTTGCTATAATCCCCAAGTGCCCCGGCCCACGCTAAAAGAATCATGGGAACGGTGTTCCTTCAGCTTTTAAGAAATATTTTATTGACGTTTGGCACAAGGTCACGAAGAGTACAGGGACAGGGCAAACACAGGCACAAGGACGGGTGGACTAGGCCGTCTCAGAATAACGCGACGCGAGGAAAGTACAACAAAACCACCGGTATTACACCGGACAAAGGAAAAAATGAAATGATCAAAATAAAACCGTCCTCGCGAGGGCGCGTACTCCACTCACATCTGGGCGAGGGGAGCAAACGATAAGGAAATGTGGCCGCGGACTAGAGTAACGTAGCGGCAGGACCACCTGCGCAGAAACTCACTCTCGCCTAACCAGAAAAGTTCAGAGGAGCAAGGCTCCTCTGAACTTGCTCCAGCTCCTTGCTCCAGCTCCGCGGAGCAAGGCTCCACGGAGCTGGAAGAGGAGAGGCCACATGGCATGGGTGCGCCGCTGTTGGCCCACCACGGTACAGCGATTCCGCCAGAGAACGAAGTGTCCCAAGGCCAGGAGAAGCAAAGCCAGGCCACCCCGTGGGCACCGGCCACCGAGAGCAAAGTGGCGAACTCCCAAGGGGCGAAACCCGTGGTGAACGAGGCGCCAGAATGTTTGCGCTACCGGACATTCTTGGAAGATATGCGAAACAGTCTCTACTTGTCCGCAGTTGGGGCAGCGTGGGTCCGGGACTAAGCCCCAGCGGTGGAGACGTTGCTTCGTGGGCAGGATTTCCCACCCCCGACGCCACTCAAAATCGTCTACAGGCCCAGGCAGACGGCGGGACACTAATGAAGACCAAGAGAAGGCGGTCGCCTTTCGGCGCTCCTCGGGAGTGACGCGCTGAACGCAAAGTTCTTCGACAACACGGGCAGGGGCTACGTCCCGCACCACAAGGTTCGGGAACGCGCGCAGCAGTTCGTTGTGGAGGCTCACCACCGCCTGGTAGAACGGCGGAGTGGACTCGGCGCTAGGGTAGAGGTTACCCAAAGCGCGAGGAACGAGTGCACGGCGCGAAGGTCCCAGGAAATAGAGGGCAAGAGAACGCGCCGGGTGCTCCGCGTTCTCTAGTACTCCCAAAACGGTAGGAAGGGCCAGCAAACGGGTCATGGTGTCGACACACGGCATGCCTCTGCCGCCGAGGGACGTGGGGAGACGAAGTACCGCCCGGGTGACATGCTCGGAGCCCCCGTTCCAATAAAAGCGAAAGAGACAAGAAGTGACGCGATGAATGAACCGGGTGGGAGGGATGGCGACGTGAGCGGCGAAAAAGAGAGGGCCGCAGAAAACGGCATTAACAAGGTAAGCACGGTCTCGAAGAGACAACGTGAACGCTTCGGCAGCAGAGACCTGCCGTTCGAGGTTAGTGAAT
This sequence comes from Ixodes ricinus, assembly GCA_037355805.1. NCBI lineage: Eukaryota > Metazoa > Arthropoda > Arachnida > Ixodida > Ixodidae > Ixodes > Ixodes ricinus. Next base: position 3,910 of record JAZHYW010018968.1, on the reverse strand, counting down.
GCAACCTCCCAGGTGCGGGACGCCACGCCACGACAGTCAGAGAATAAGCCAAGGATGCGGAGCTCGGTGACGACCTGGATATCCGTCGGCAAGGTTGGAGGGAGGCGCTACGGAGCAGGAGTGCCTTGCACTTGGAGCGGTTTAACTGTGCGCCCGACAGGACGCCATACTCAGAAAAGAGTCGCATGGCAGCTTCGAGGCTCTCCGAGTCCCGAATGAACAAACCGATGTCGTCAGCGTAGGCACTGACGGTAACGCAGTCTAGACCGGGCAACGGGAACCCTCGTACGTCCGAGCAGGACACCAAGCGTCTTAAGAGAGGATCGAGGCTCAAGACACAGAGCAATAGGATAAAGGGCAACCCTGCCGTACTCCCCGAGTGACAGGAAATAGAGCAAAGAGCCATCCATTGACAAGGAGACGGCTGGTTAAGCCGCTGTACAGTGACCGTAGGAGGGTGACGAACTTCTCAGGAAAGCCGAAGGCGCCCAAAACCTCGAACAAGAACTGGTGCTCGACGCGGTCGAAAGCCTTCGCCTGGTCTAGTGAGACGAAGGCTCCTGACAAGTTGGTGAAGTGCGCGTACGTGAATAGGTCGCGGGTAAGAGACAGGGAGAGAAGATGTTCCTCCCAGGCACAGAACTCGTCTGAGCCGGGCTCACCACGTAGGGCAAGAGCGGTCCGAGACGTGAAACAAACAGGGACACCACAAGTTTGTAGTCTACGTTAAGGAGTGTGATAGGCCGCCATGCCGCGGGGTCTGACGGGGAACCATCTTTGGGTAGAAGGACGACCCGACCGTGTCGGAAGGAAGGGGGACCTCCCCAGTCTCCAGGAAATGGTTGACAAGCTGGACTAGAGGGTCCGCGAGGACGTCCCAAAAGGCCACGTAAAATTCGGCAGGCAAACCGTCGGGCCCGGGGGCAGACCCGACCTTCATCGCACGGAGAAGGTCGAAAAGTTCGTCACGAGTGGTGGGGCGTACAAGAGACGGACCCTCAAAGTCGGGGCAAGCCGGGAGGTCACCACAAAATAGGCGAACTCGCTCGGCAAGGTTCAAAGCAGACACCGCAGTGTCCGTACGAAAAAGGGACGAGAAGAACTCGTAGAACACCGCACTAATGTCGCGGGGGTCGGCCGAAAGGCCTCCACTTGCGAGGCGGACATTCGGAACGCACGAGGGTTCATCTATCCCGGTACGAGAGGCGCGAAGGCATTGAAGCACTTCAGGGTCGTCCACGGGCTGACCCCGCAGTTGCTGCGCGACGGTCGGTCGAAACGACGAGTGAAGCAGACGCTGGTAGCGGTCGCGAAGAAGCGCCAAGTACTCCGACATCAAGTAGGTGCGCGTGCCGCCACGCTGCACGATACGGATGCGGCGGATCGTTTCATTGAGGGCCTCAGTCACGCGGCGTCGAAGCAACTTCCCCGCTGTCGTCGCGTAAAACCGGCAGTCGGACTTGATGACTTCCCAGCGGGCAGGAGACAGCGGAGCAACCGACAGCGACATGCGAATCGACTGGCGCAGGCTGGAAAGGGCCTGCTCGTCTCGCAACAGCGTGGTGTCCAAACGCCACGTGTCGCCGCGAGGATGCAGAAAGCTCGAGAGGTCCAAAACGACAGACACCGGGCGGTGGTCGGAAACGTATCCGGCAGCGACGGGAAAAGAGAGAACAGCGCAACGAAGGAGGCGCGGCACGAGACCGGGAGGGAGGTACACCCGATCGAGGCGGCTGGACGAGGAGCCGCGCGACCACGTGGGTGCGTACAAAGCGCCGTGCAGTTCGAGCCAAGCGTCGCGGAGGTTGTAGATTCCGAGCAGCCGGGACAATTCACGAGCTTTCCAGATGCCACGCCCACGGCCAGGGCCGCGAACATCGCGGTTAGAATCAAGAACGCAATTGAAATCGCCACAAAGAAAGAAAAACCCGTCCGGAGGCACATACTGCAAAAGGCTCTTAAAAAAATCAGCAGAACCCATCCTTTGGGAATGATTATCTACGTTAATGCGAATAGCATCAAACGGTGCGGAGTTATGCGCGTTCGTCAGGTGGCCGGCACACTCTAGATACGCCAGCCCACTCTTGAGGCGATTCTAAATTTGTTGACACTTTCACAGCCCTGCGCACGATCTCCGCAGCCCAGCACGTGCGTTTGTGTCACTTAGGAAGGCGAGCAAAGCACGCGCCATACGCACAAACACTCAAAATGGTACCGACCAGACTTTCTGGCGTCTCAGCTAGTCTCAACCAACGGTACTCTAAACGGTTGTTTATATCTTTACCATAGGACGCGCTTTCAGCGCTGTCACAGCTACCGGTGCGCGCGCGTTCCATGCACGAGGGCTCATTCCGCTCTCGTGAGGCTGAGCACGGCCGCTACATCACCCTCTCCCGAGCGCGGGAGAGGGTGAGCTAGCGGCCGTGCTCAGCCTCACGAGAGCGGAATGAGCCCTCGTGCATGGAACGCGCGCGCACCGGTAGCTGAGACAGCGCTGTAAAGCGCGTCCTATGGTAAAGATATAAACAACCGTTTAGAGTGCGTTGAATGACTGCCTTCATAGCTCTGTGGTTAGCGCGTCTGCCTGCTGATCAAAGGGTCAACGGTTCGAATCCCAGCCGGCGCCGGTCCTTTTTATTTATTTATCGACCCGCGGCGTAAGAGGTTAGATAGCCAGATAGATAGATAGATAGATACATAGACGAAAAGTGCGTGAAGTATCCAAAGAATGCTATTCGCATTAAAAGGGGTGAGACGCCGAGAGGATCGCGTGGGCGCGTAACGCTTACGCACGGAATTTGGCGTTACCAACAAAAAATTGATAAACCAGTACGCGACCGTCTGGGTCGCAGACAGAAAAAGCGCCCCGCAAAGAGAGCTGCGAAAGATTAAAACGCCCACACCACAGGAGCGTGACGAGGCAAAAGAAAAATAGCAAGGGATCGAAAACCGGGCTTTAAACTCTATCACATGTTGCGCGGAAAAGAAATTGGTCTCTTGCAAGAAAAGCAAATCACAATGCTGGGACTGGGCAAAATGAATAACTTCGCGTTGCTTATTGGGACAACGAAAACCTTGCACATTGAGAGTCAGAACGTGTAGTCCCAGAATAAAAGGGAAATAAAAACGCAGTAGGGCCATCGGACAGGTTAGTCGGAGCTGTCGGAGTCCTCCATGTGGAATTCAGGGCTCTGTAGATGGTGGGAGGTGTCTGGGTCGTCTGGAAGCAGTCTACGATGCTTCTTAGGGACAGTCAAAGCGTGGGTGGCGTCCGAGCTGCTGCTTGTCGTCGGGAGGCCTCGCTTGGCGTCGGGACGAGCAGAGGGCATGTCGAAGTCTTCGGCGGACGACGGGTTGGTGGACGACTCGCACGTGGGCGACGACGTCGGAAGGGTGGGCGTAGGGGCCCGGTGTCCTTGACCGGGGGTGATGTCGGTTTGGTCTGCGATGACGAGGCGGTCGGAATCAGAGCTCGGACAGTCGTCGTCGACTCCGGGAGCAACCTGCGCACCGGCCGTGGGTAAGGAAGCCTTGGGGTCGCGGGTCGCGGGAGCCTCCCGGGACGAGGGGGCTGGGTGGTCGACCGGCGGGGGGTGATCCAGCCGTAGGACTGGGGGGCCAAAGAAGTCGTCTTCAGGTTGGTTTGCCGGACGGGAGGCACCAGGAACGGGGGAGGGCTCCGGGGGAGGGGGCGGAGGGTCGCGGGGCTGAACCATGGCCTCCGCGTAAGTCTTGCGCTGCGTACAGTCGGTCGTGGCGTGCGCATGACCACAGCGAAGGCAGGGCGCCGTGCAGCCAGCGGTGGGATGACCGAACACGCCGCACCGGTCGCACCGAGGGGTCTGGCAGGCGGGACCGATGTGTCCTTCTTGCCCACACCTGGCTGAGCTGCAGAGATTTCTGCAGCTCA